>MU868457.1:4934-15484 GCA_036418205.1 Ostertagia ostertagi | reverse complement strand
CGTTTGTTAGATTTTACCTTTGGAAACAGCTTGAGTGTATGCAGGCAAGCATTGCAAAGTAAATGTAAAAAGCCTTTGAGGTTGGCCGCAGCAGTGTGACAGAACGAAGGTTCGGAATATCTCAAAATCTCCTTTCTACAAAGGACCGCCAGAACTCACATTGCGAAGATAACTCGCCGCCTTTGAAAAGAAATTGGCTGGACCACACTATCACGTCCATAGTATCGTCCTGACATTACTCCAACGGGGTCTCATACAGTAAGGGGGGGCATCACCCCCACCCCCCTAGACTGCCTACACTCCCCCTGGCGCACAGGTTCCTCGAAGTACGGGACTCCGTGAGCCAGGGGGGAGTGGAGGCAGTCTAAGGTGGGGGGGGCAGGGTCAACCCTATCGTTGTTACTCTTTCGGAAATTTTTTACGACCCCCCCCCCTTCATGGGTGGATTTGATACGACCCCCCCCTTTGTATGTAACACTTGTGTAGAGACAGTGTTTACCATCAATATTTATTTCTACGTAAGTCATTAAAGATGAAACTTTAGCAAAATCCACGACAGAAATTCATCGCTGCTTGCAAACACGAAAAAATGAGATGCATTCAAAGATATCCGTGTACTCCAAAGGGTTACCAAACTAGGAGATGAAATAAGCTGAACCAGTGACCGTAATATTGACAACATTACCTGATAAAAACTTATGAGAAGTCAGAAAAAATTATCGCTCCAATTGAAATACTGAAATCCTTCACGTTCTTCAATTGCAACACAATTTTTACACCCCTCTTTCTAAGGCTATAACTTCCTTCATATTCGAGCTTGCGCCGAAGTGATTTGATTTGGAAAATTCAAATTATTCTCTCTCCAACCAGGTAAAAATTCTTCGAAAGTTAATTTAATAAAAATTTAGTACGTTGTTACTTTTTTCTGTGCAAAGCGACTTTTTGACCTTCAAATGATCATAACTTCTTTCAAAGTCATTCATTTGGGAAGCTGAACACGTATAATAAACTACAGGATTCAAGCTTTCTAAGAGCAGCACCCAAAGCGTTCCTGAAAGATCAGTAGTTCAAAAATTAGTCCCGTTGTTACTTTTTTGGGGGTTTTACTATTTTTTTGGAACCGCGACTTTTTGACCTTCAAACGATCATAACTTCCTTCAAAGTCATTCATTTGGGAAGCTGAACACGGTGTAATAAACCACAGGTTTCAAGCTTTCTAACGAGCACCCAAGCGTTTCTGAAAGATCAGCAGTTCAAAAATTAGCCCGTTGTTACTTTTTATTTTGTGGGGTATTCTTCAAGCCATTTTCTCGAAAACGCGAGTTTTCTTAGGTTTCACTGCCCGTAACTTCTTGGAAGACCAATTTTATGTTTAATTAAGGATCTGCTAGAAAGCTCCGAGCATGCGCTTTGCACTACATCCCTTGCCTTGGTGCGCGCCACGCCTCGGGCGCCCTTCTAATTCGCTGATTCATTTGAAAGCTCATTTAGAGGGAATCGTGGTTTATAGATGCTGTATCAGTCATCTTACGAAAACGTAACGTGCTGGCTATTATCCGATATTACCAAGAATCCCACTGTCGGCCACCGAGAGGGTACGACCCCCCTCCCTCCAAGCTCAACTGAGTACGACCCCCCGTTGTTACTCGTAACAACGTAGGGTTGACCCTGGGGCGGATGAGCAGTCCACGTGACGTTTGCATCACAATCCCCTTACGATGACCCTCCAACTCCAACGGACTACTTTCCTCACATAGTGCCCTCGTAGCAGCCTCGAAACATCTAAAACAGTTCATAGCACACCATCGCAGAAACCATTACTCGAGCGGCTCTCACAAAGGGGATAACTCTACGTGTACTAGAAGTTTGTTTTCTTAATTAATAACGCTCGGCAAAATTTTTGAATAAAAATTTCAATTCAAGAAGCTAAATTTCTAAAAGCCACCTCCGTGAAGAAGAGCCCCAGCGCAACTTTGTCAGACCGTCATAATTTGAGACGCGTTCACATGATTTGTAAATAATCTTTAATAAGCTATCGAAGGCCTCCAAAGTCCCTTTCATAATAGATTAATATTGATAATTTAATATAACGATCCTCTTAAGGGCACTATTGCGAATTGCCAGCATATCAAGGGGGGCGCAAGTGTCAGGAATTAATCAACTTCAGGGCTCGCAACTATGCGATGCCAGCCGGGCGGGCCCCCCGAGGCACTATTTCCGGGGCCACGCCAAGGTTAAGACCATTTACATGACACTGCATGACTTTATGTGGAAAGACGAGAAGAAAACCGAGGCGCAGACCACACATTTTTAGAGACGACAGCCAGAAAGAAAATCGGCTTCCTTTTTGGCCGTCGTCTCTTATGGTGTGTGGTCTGCACTCGATTTTGTTCTCGTCTTCCGAAATCGAGGGGTAGATATGCGCGCGCCCAAGCAACGGAGTACGAAGAGTGGGGGGGTACATATGCGTGCCAAAGCAACGGGAGACACCGCTACTCCTAGATAATTCAACTTTTTGACTTATTTCACCACATTCTGAATTACTCGTTTTCTTTACAGTATGGTAAAGGTTAATTTCTTACCAAGGTCATTCCATTCACATAGCTCGCAATCTGTGCAATCTGAGGCGACAAGATAAAAAGCGAAGGGGTGTGAGAGTAGCTGCGAACTGCAGCAACGCATTGTCGCAAGTCGCGCCGAATTTGCAAGAAGCAACATCAACCAGAAGTATCGTGTTTTGGTTTTTGTGTGTTGGTGATGGCTTTGAAGAGAAGGGGCATTTGAGACTTTCAGATGCTGGAAATTGGGAGGTCATGATGCAGTGGAGTGGGGCTATGGAATCGTTTGCCGGATTCTATACTTTTAGCGGGACTCAAAGGAATCCTTCACGGAAAAATCATGATTCTATTTCAGCCATAAATCACTGGCTTGAGACTCATTATCCACGATAAGAATGAAAAGAACAGAAATATTGCTTTTGTTTTGGTAAAATTCGAAAAATCGAAAGGGCTGCTACGCGTTCAAAGTGCCCACGGACGTCTTTCACAAATGCTGGCGACGGGGATGCTTCCACTTGGTTCTTGGAGTGCCTTCACTAGAAACTCTTTCTGGCCTTCTGCTTTATTGCATTCACATCTTACACTTCTACTCCATCCTATTCTATCGATCGATTTCTCTACTCTCCGAAATCGCGCGCTTTAACCCGATTCTTTCATTGCGTCGCCTGATACGTAGCCGGCCAAAGGCCAACTTCTTTCCATGCCTCGCCTTTGGCTCCGCCCGAATTACCTTCGATTGTCCATAGAGTGTAGTTTTTGTACGTTTGTTTCTCTTCGGAAACCGAATCTTCATGCGTGAAACTTTGTGTGCTGGGGGGGGGGGTTAATTGTTTAGAATCAGAGTGTGTCCACCGATCTCGTTGTCGTAAAGAAATGTTATAGAAACAGCCATAGCAGTGATGGTATCGGATTGTTAAGGTGGAGGTGGGTGTGGGGAGGGGGTGAGCATCGTGAAGCGAATATCGGAAATATCGGAGAGAGGGGTCGCATTTGGTTTGCTGGAGGGGGATGTAGGGGTCAGAAGAGAATGGCGGAGCGACAGCGTGTTCAGAAGGGTGATGCAGTGTTATGGGCTGCTTTCTAAAAGTATTTATACGAATAGGAGCACAACGTTAGGTTCAGAAAGTCACTTCACAGAAATGGTGCCATATGGGACCACAACTCTGAGTGGATGTTTGAGTGACTGGCGTACTCTTGAACGAGACCGATTAGCGCCAGGGGCTCCCGTTTGTATTTCGTGCAGAAAAGCGCTGCGTTATAGAGATATCGCATATGTAGTTCTCGGACGGATTTCCATGGAATGAATAGAACGAATTCATCATTCACTCGTTTCTCAGCGGTAAATACTTCATTCGGTAAAAATGTTCAAAGCAAACAAGCGTAAAACTGATCAGTGATTTTGTCTTCATCATTATTTACGATCTGATTCCATTTCGCAAGAAATCACCGGACTTAAAACTAAAAAGGTACTGAGCCCGTTTTCAGAGTCCTCATTATTCTCAATTTGTACGACGTGAATATGATTTGAAATTAAGGGTCGACTGGAGTAAGGTTCGATGATGACGATGGATTCTGAAAAACTCTTCTTATGGACAGCTTTTTTCTTTATGTAGATTTTCTGCTGCCTTGATTTTCCAACTTCAAGCACTATTTGAATAACATTTACAAAAGTAAAAATACAGACCGGTATATGTATTAGGTCATCTATTCAACATGTTATCATTAGAGAAAAGAGTGCGAAAGTAAATGAGCTAATACATTCTGCTTGATTTTTTGTTTTGAAAAGTAGAACGCTAGACGGTTACCAGTTGTGTTTTCCGCAGAAGGATAACACTTTAAAAACATAGGAAAACTCTGTACAATAATCGGCAGAATTTTTGAATTGATGAACCGATAAATCGCAACATCGAATTTCTCTTGTGCTGAAGCTCAGCTTAGGTGATAAAGTGTTCTCGAAGTGCTACGTTGAAGATATGGTGTGAGAGCTCAAAGAAGGAAGAACGGATGGGAGTTGTGGTTGAGGACGCGCTCACATTGCCCGCCTTGCCGAAGAAGAGCGGATGGATGAAATGAGGTTTCAAATGGCGCATCACAGATGTTTGCACCTTTGCGATGTTTTGCCCATGAGACTTGCAGTCTAGCTGCAGCTGTTACGCGAATTGTGCCCAAAAATTGGGGATGGTCCACAGAACATGTTTTTGGATATCTCATTTACTCCCAGATGCAGGAGTCCAGAATCGAATTGGTGTCTGTAGCATGATTTTCTCTGCCAATAGCGTCATTTAAGAGTATCAAACTGGACCCTGCTCATAAACGAAATTTGAGTGGAATTGTACGCTGAGGCCAAAGTCTGAAGCGTCAACTTTGGATTAACGCGAATGAGGAACTACCCGAATTGGATCACGAAAGTCACGTGGGTTCACGTGGATGATGATTATGGCGATGGATTTCTGAGATGTGCCTTTAAGCGGCTCTGTCGGGAAAAACCTCCATCGGTGCTCAAGTGTATGGCTTGTTTCTTAGCGATCAAATTGACAAAGGAATAGCAGTACAAAACTACAATAACGATATCATCACCTATGATGCCGATGCCAGACCCCACATAGCTCATATTGCTCACGGGTATTTCGACCAAACGGATATTGTGACCTCTTCTTATCAGCGTATTCCAACTGCAGCCGTGCGATCTCAGCTGTTTTAGCGAAGTGAAGGCACTACTCGTTGGCAAGCGCTACGACAACTCGTTGATCATCTATACTGACATCAAGAGCATCTTGTCTATACTTGTTGAAATAAAGAAGCTGCGCGGTGTCCAGTGTTTTCTAGACGCTGGGATCGGGTTTTCAACAACGACAAGATCTGCTTGACTTCACACCAAAGTATTAGCTTTTTATCTTTCCTGCTGTTCATTTTATTCGAATAAAACCGTGGACATGTTTGAATGAGATGACCTAATAGTAACAGAAAGAAGTAGCTTCCGAATGATTTTGCGTGGTTCCCTAACCACGCTTCGACTTATAGCACGTGACACAGGCAGGAACATACGTACCGCACTTTGCAGGCCACGTCGGACAGCGCGGGACGTATATGTGCTGCATCCTTCTGATGCAATTTTTTCGCGCACTCCTAACTTTTTGCGGGCTTTTTTGTAATCAGTTAGTGATATACCTATTCATCCTACTGTAAGCGTCGCGGTCCGCAGAAAGGTTAAGGTAAGCTCAACTTGTGAGAGGTTTTCCGAAGCCTGCGAAATCTTTAGTTTTCTCTTATTATACGACTTCTTTGTGGGATGAGTAGGTGAATTTTTAAAAAAATAATAGGAAATTAGATACGGTGCTCCATGAACACCCAAATTTTCGAACTATTTTAAAGCTCGCTGATAGAATTCTTCAGTGGTGTGAAGAAATTCACCATTCAATCGAACAGACCCGTCTGGTAATTATGACAACTCTTCTGTGTGGAAACACTGCAAGCAAGATTGCATGGTTCAAATGGAGAAAGGTTGCAGATTTTGGAAGTTTGCTCAAATTTACGAGCAATTGAAACAATAAATTAGTAAGATCGTTGACTGTCGTTGAGAGGCAACAGTTTGAGGGTTGCTGGAAATTTTACCACTAACGCATATGAGCTCATTATTTAAAAATTCGTCTAGAATTAGGTGTGTTTGACAAGCCTTGGAAATAATTCTGTAAGCAGTTTTATTTCATTACATAAGTTTGTTTGTTAAGGTGATTTGACTTTTCGAGTCAACTGCGGCATGTCCGGAATAATCTTCTTCGCGCTATTTTAGGGAGAGTAATAATCTATTAAGCAGCATCAGTTTCATACCATAAAAGTAAATCAGAAACTAAAAATGAGGTTTGTAGTTTGTCTTGATCAATTTCCGCCGCATCATATTTGACTCTTCTTGATTGAGGCATCGTTGAATTGCGTTAAGACCGCACTTTTTTTCCAATTTCTTTCTCCGTTTCCATTTCTTATTAAGCACTAGATCGCTCAGTACTTTATCTTTATTTGCTTCATCGAATATTTCAATATTCTTGGCTTTTTTAGCTGATTACAGGAAATTTGATATTCTATATTCACTAATTCATCGTTTTTCAGTCTTATTTTGTGTTTTCACGGTTTTGTTTTTATTTTGAAAACCACATTCTATTGAGTAATTGACTCAATGTATTTCGAGCCTTTTTGATTTGCGAGCTCCAAAAAACGCACCTTGAGAGACAGCGCAGGACGCATGTGTCCCGCGGCCGCTGGGCGAGCAAAATCGCCCCTGTCCAACGCGGCCAAAATGACAAAACGCAGCGGCTGGTGTCACCGTGTTTGACATCCGATACCATACTGGCTATGCTATTTTCACAACATTTCTTTACGCAATCGCGATTGGTTGACACTAGATTCAAGCTTTCGCCCCCTAAGGAGTGGCGGAAGGGGGGGGGGGGGAAGCGGCGAATATGTTCAAAAACAAACTGGAAGGGGACCGTAAAGTTGTCACAACAGAGACATAGATCGTTATAGGTGTTTCTATTTCAACTGTTACTGCTTTCACTTCAAAGGAATCATTGCTAGAATTCTCCCAGTTCTTGATGAATCCGGAAAGCACGAAAGATTTATCAGCTGAAGATTGGTTTCCGAAGAGGAAAGAACCTAGCGAGAATATTTTACGCAAAACAAAGCATTTCTGTTTATTCCCATTATCGTGATTAATGAAGTCTCAAGGTGATTTAATGGCTGGAATAAAAATATTTTTCTTTTTTTTTCTATGGGGATTATTTCCATGGAGGATTCTTTGAGTTCCGGCTCAGATGTATGAATTCCGGCGAACGATTTCCATAGCCCCACTACTTCATATGCTCCCAATTCTTGCGATCGAATAGGCTCAATGCCTTCCTTACAAAACGAATACCAACACAAAACCGCAATGCGATACTTTGGTTGAATTTTGACTTTCTTCAAATTCGCGGTCGACTTGCGACAATGGTTGCTGCAGTCTCTCAGTCTACCTACCCTTCACTTTTGTCATTTGTCGCCGTCAGATTGCACAGATTGCGAGCTATGTGAATGGAATGACCTTGGTAAGAAATTAACCTTTACCATACTGTAAAGAAAACGAGTAATTCAGAATGTGGTGAAATAAGTCAAAAAGTTGAATTATCTAGGAGTAGCGGTGTCTCCGGTTGCTTTGGCACGCATATGTACCTCGATTTCGGAAGACGAGAAGAAAATCGAGTGCAGACCACACACCATAAGAGACGACGGCCAAGAAAAAAAGCCGCTTTTCTCTTGGCCGTCGTCTCTTATGATGTGTGGTCTGCACTCGATTTTCTTCTCGTCTTCCGAAATAGAGTATATGTGAAATAAGTTGCCTCGAATCAGTGGTCGCATTTGGGATCTTCCTGGTGTAAGATAGCTAGAAGTTATTACCACACTTCAACACGTTACCAGAAATAGGCTTTATTTTATAAAAACTTGATAATGATTTCAAAGAAGTACACAAAAAAGATTGCTTCGAAAACACATTTGGGATGTGGAATCATGGATTTTCTTAGGACGATTATACAATAAATAATAGTATTGAAGCTTATAGAACTACTTAAGAGGGCAACGATAGGTAGGACTTGGTGGGCGAGTGTGACGCGAAACAATCGTGCGAACATCGCGCGAGGAAAATTGCTCACCGTGCCTTTGAATTAACTTTTCTTGCATGCTGATCGCGCTGATGCAAGGTTTGCAATACCCTACGCTGTGTTGCGCAGCCAATAGAAGCCTTCTAAAATGGCGTTGTTTTACTTTCGATCATAAAGAGGGACGCAAGTGATGGCTTCGTTCCCAGCACACGCATATGGAAGGCACAAATAAGGTTGAGTTCAAGTCACATTGCGCTGCTATGGCCAACAAAGTTGAAGTCAGGCTACTGCAACTCTTTCCAACTCTGTACACCAAAAATTCATGTATCCTCATCAAAGCTTAATGAGTCGTACATCCGTCGTATTCTATGGATCGATGATTTTCTTCCACAAGAAGAAGACCATATCCAGGTTGAGGCTGTTCAAGTAGGTTTACTAGGGAGGTTCTAGTGCGCTCTTTAGGTTTCAACTACAATGTCATACCAGGGCTGTTGTCAGGAACAAAATGCTTGGTCTGGAATCTCTTCTTCGCAGAAGGGAAAAGACTGATCTCATTATGTTATTCAAAATACTTGTCGGGAAAGGTGCCGATTGATTATGCAAAGGCCTCTTCACCATTCTTCCTTCTGTTACTAGAGGGGAAAAGTTCAAAGATAGTTCGTCCTTTTGCTAGATCCAACATGAGAGCCAATATTTTTCTCTTCGCGCTTCTAGTGAATTTGGTAAGCTCACCAAAAATATTCCCTGCCTCGTAGTTTATCACACTTGAAAAAATATTCACAAAATTCTACACCTGAGGGCTTCAAATTTTTCATATTTGAATCAGTTATTTGAGGACGGACAACTATACTCATTAGCACTTCTTAGAATTCTACCTGATTTTCTTATGATGTTATTTATTCTGTTGCTTACGCCATGGCACTGTTTTGTGTTTTCCCATATACTTTTTTTGTAAATACAAATAAATAAACGAGGCACAATCATGGACTATGGTGAACTCTTGCTAACTGAGTTGGATACTGTGTAAGCAGCCTCAAACAGCCACAGAGTTCCTCTCGCGCGACGTGCGTACGACTATTTCGCTCACTTCCTTTTTCCCCCAAGGAAAAGAAGATGAAGCATGGTCATAATACAGGAACGAGATGCAGACTTCCCCTCCATTTAGCCTCTGTAGGCCCTTGGAGGCAGCTGAGCCTCTTCCACTGAAAAGGACATACATACTTTTAGAAAGGAATGAAACATTACCAACAGTACCTATTTTTCGAGCAGTTTCTCTGAGTTCCTCCATTATTAGGGCGGCTTTTATGGCTGCTACGTATCTTGCTCTACTCTCGGGTGCTGGAAAATCGTAAGCATCATGATGTTTGGTCAACATCGACATCAATAGTGACGCGCGCGTCCTCCGCCAGCGGTCGGGTCTATTTCTCGACTTGAAGTTCAAAATCGATTTCGAAAATGATAGGGGAAGTCGTATTTCGCTACCGGGGTGGATACTGTCGTGAGTGCACCGACAAGGTGGAGAAAATTGTGTCAATATTCCTATTAATTATCAATGAGGGAGTGAGTCATAGCAAGATAGAATAAATTTACAGATGTCTCAAATTCGAGGCACTTGCGCGGGCGTGGCGCATTTTGTAGCAGGCGTTACTGCTGCAAAACGCCCAGAGCCAGATTGTTTCAGGGGAATCCGACGTTTTCAAAATGGAACGAAACGCAGGAAGGAAAGTGCAATAGTGTAAAAGGATTAAGTACTCGAAAGAACAAAAAAGAAAATTCTCACAAAACGTTTTTATGGGGCGATTATTCGAAAGGATTTTGGTAATTGCTAAGCCCGAATCATGCACTTTTCCACGACACTGGATTGGTCACATAGGATTGGTCATAGTTCGGAGAGCGTTGTGACCACTGGAAGCAAAAACCCGCATATGAAATGAGAAAAGGCGCGGAGAGTGCCCGAAAAAAGTGCAAAGCGGAACTATTTTTATACACGATCATTTCGAAGCAATTCAGACACATTTAACAACCACAGACCTGTAGTTCATTGCATTGGTCTAACGAGGAAGGTCTTTCAGGAAATGCCAAGCTTTTTCAAAACGGTCTTTTGCATGATATAGGGGCACATGCATGGAACACAGAACTGTAGTTCATTTTTCCTGAGCGGCCCTCTGAATACCAAAAAAGGGGATGAAGTGGTCCGTGGTTCGAATCCTCGCAGTGACAATTTTTTGCATTTTGTGTTGGCTTTCAAATTACGAAAAAGGGTGTCAGCGTGAATAGCAGATGTCATATCTATAATTAGGAGCAACAGCAACCTTCATACGTAGATTTTGACTAAAAAACTGGTGGAGAAAGTTGATACCAAAAC
>MU868456.1:145321-170605 GCA_036418205.1 Ostertagia ostertagi | reverse complement strand
GTGGGTGGGGGGAGTGGAGGCCAGCTGTCATGGGCGGGGCTTGACCAAAGTGGGCGGAGTTTGCGACGAAAATTCATAACTCGGCTCCAAGAAGTCCCGGAGGCCGGGAAAAAGGGGTAGAGGTCGGCGAAAGGAAAGGGAGGCCAAATGCTATTGGTGGGCGGGGCACGCACCGAAGTAGGCGGAGTTTGCCACGAGATTTATTGTCCGGCAGTCCGGAGACCGAGAAAAAGAGGATAATGGTTGACGAAGAAAAAAAGGTTGAAAGCCGTCGATGATGGAGCGGATAGAATTTAGCTGAGAATTCAGATATTCGTAGTGTATCAAGCCAAATTTGAAAATTTTCGTCGCACCATCAAAATTCGCCGCAGATCTGTGTTGCGCGCGCAATGCGTGCGGCGCCAACTGGTATGTCATAAGCCACTTGGAGGTGAAAATCGAAAATTCAAAAGCTCGTTCGAAGGAGTCTCAAAAACTGCGCAATGCGGGATCATCATGCTATCCACTTGATCACCATTCCTCTGCGATTCTGTGATGCCGAGAGCGTCTATGAGACGTTCACTCTTTCTTCAGTCCATCAACAAGTTTAGTTTGGAGCCATTTTCCTATATACAATATCATCTTCACATTTTCATCACACGACCAATCTACGCCGAAAAGGCCGCTCAACGGAAATGAACCGCAGTTTTGGAGTCAGGTAGCCCCTACAGGATGCAAAAACCGTTTTGAAAAAGCGCTCCGCACCCTGAACAAGTTTACTAGTTTACTTGTTAGTGGTTAGTCCTCAAAACTAAGTGCGAAGTGCTGTGAAGGCAGCTCAAACCGTGAAATTACCGCCACCGAATCCGCGTCTGTCCGTGGCTCCTTCCTCAGATTGCGTCAATAGCTTGTCAGGCCGTCCGGTCCATTTAAATTAGACTTCTTTTCATCGGAAAACTTCACCTGGAGCACTACAGTGTGTGATATTACATGCGGAATCCGCCAGTGCAAAGTACCTCATCCCATTGACGAGTCCAGCCTACGTGTTCCTTTGCGAAAAAGACTCGTGCTTCTTCATACGCACTCGTCAAACATGGCGTAGTCAAAAACTGCCTTTGAACGATGTGGGGACATGATTTGAGCACACGATGACCAGTACTTTTCGACACATCGGGTGCTACTTCCTTGCTCAGCCGCCTCACACCCTTTATGGAATTGGATGCAGCATAGAGAATTCGGCGCTTCTGCCTTTCCAAAACTTTCCTAGGTCTCCCGCTCCTTTTTCGTACCGTAGGAGTCGATGTTGTTGCAGAATTTGCTCACCAAGTTGACTGATCGTCCTAATTTCCTTGAAATGCTGCGGTGGCTGAGTCCCATATCCTTGTAACCCGAATTTGGCCTTTCTCAAAGTCGTGTAGGTGCATTCCTCGTGGCATGGCACTGTAGAACAAGTGTGGGAAGTAGAGCAGTGACAAATTGGTTTCACAACTCACCTAAGTCAGAAACACTGCAGAAGAACCGAGTGTCCCTATACTTTTGGGACGCCATGATTTTAGAAAAAAAAAAAACTGCAAAATTTTTTCTTTCCAATTTCACTTACATATTTGTACCCTGGTGTAATAGTGCATTGTTGATAAAATTTGGAGAGAAATCATTTGCTTATAATAGAGATACTGAAGAAAAATAGGGGGTCCCTATACTTTTGAGACACACTGTACATATACAAACCGAGACACCATGTTGGCAGCCTTTGTAATAGGAGTATGAATAAGCATATAGCAAGATCCTTTACGATTACAGCGTTGATTTGGACAACTAGTTAGACTCACGAAGCGAATCTCTTCGAGAACTCCCGGAAGTATGCGCACACCCTCCCAATAACTTCTCTGGTCTGATCACATAGATGCCGGGGTCGTGAAGGCTGAATATACCATGAAAAAAGTGTGAACACAGGCATAAGAAAACGATAATCATTTTATCCAAAGATTGATACCGTTTTTGTTCCTGGTCGCCTCCGAAAATTTACGTCAACCATACTTGGGTATTTGACAACGGGAAAATAGGGACGCGGTCGAACTGTTTCTTCTCTCGATCCCTTAATAGAATACATAATAGATGATGGAGAAAAGCATAAAGACTTCAAAACCACTGAAGCAACACACGTTATTGTTTGCAATGTTCGTTGGAGAAGCGGGAGGAAACAGTGGCGTTTTGGACGATACAGCCGTCGATACTAAATATTAATTATCACTACTGAAGGTTAGGCAAACCGTCCTTCTTTCGGTGTGATTTTTCAGCGCTGTGCTGGATTTGGAAACAAAGTGGCAATAATAAAAAAACTATTATCTACTCATCATCATCAACTAACAGAAATATTTATCTATTGAAAGAAAACAAATGCAAAACTTGTACTAACATTCGAAGTTCCTCACGCTATTCCTCACAAGTACATCAATGGTTTGGGAACGCTTCCTGAAGAACAATGAATTTTCAAACCTATGGTAGTGTCACTACAGCGTAGAGAATTTGTTGACACAGGCATCCTTTCGCGGAAACAGTACCACTCAAGATTGTTTTCCATTAAGGCTCGAACTACAAATAAAGCGTTGACCTATTGAGAGAAAGCGGGGCTGCTCTTGACGACTCGATGAAAGCGATGAAGTCAGAGAACGAGATTCCTGGACAACCTTCGGATTGTTCGGGCGCTCTAGTTGTGAAATGTCTGCTCAATTTGCAAGTGTCCTCTTGTCTATGGCGAGAGAGTGCAAGACAGGCATAGGAGTAGCAAGTAAGCTTGCCCATCAACGCTTACTGCTTGTGCTACATATATCAGTGGCGTTTTCATGATGGCCATGATGTCCGCAGAAGCTAAGGGAAAATGTGGGTGAGCTTCGTGCTCATTTAACTTCCCTGACCAGGGTCAACCCTACGTTGTTACGAGTAACAACGGGGGGGTCGTACTCAGTTGAGCTTGAGGGGGGGGGTCGTACCCTCTCGGTGGCCGACAGTGGGATTCTTGGTAATATCGGATAATAGCCAGCACGTTACGTTTTCGTAAGATGACTGATACAGAGCATCTATAAACCACGCTTCCCTCTAAATGAGCTTTCAAATGAATCAGCGAATTAGAAGGGCGCCCGAGGCGTGGCGCGCACCAAGGCAAGGGATGTAGTGCAAGCGCATGCTCGAAGCTTTCTAGCACATCCTAAATTAAACATGAAATTGGTCTTCCAAGAAGTTACGGGCAGTGAAACCTAAGAAAACTCGCGTTTTCGAGAAAATGGCTTGAAGAATACCCCTCAAAAAAAAAGTAACAACGGGACTAATTTTTGAACTGCTGATCTTTCAGGAACGCTTGGGTGCTCGTTAGAAAGCTTGAATCCTGTAGTTTATTATACCGTGTTCAGCTTCCCAAATGAATGACTTTGAAGGAAGTTATGATCGTTTGAAGGTCAAAAAGTCGCCTTTGCACAGAAAAAAGTAACAACGTACTAAATTTTTATTAAATTAACTTTCGAAGAATTTTTACCCATGGTTGGAGAGAGAATAATTTGAATTTTCCAAATCAAATCACTTCGGCGCTGAAGCTCGAATATGAAGGAAGTTATAGCCCTAGAAAGAGGAGTGTAAAAATTCTCTTGCAAATCTGTACAAATCGCGCGTATCGGATTTATGTCGCGGATTTTGCTAGTTTAATCTCTGATGACTCAAGTAGCAATAAATATTGACGCTAATCTGTCTCTACACAAGTGTTACATACAAAGGGGGGGGGTCGTATCAAATCACCCATGAAGGGGGGGGGTCGTAAAAAATTTCCGAAGAGTAACAACGATAGGGTTGACCCTGCTTGCCTATCGTTCTGCTTATTCAGCACCACTTCTACGATGGAAATCTGTTCAATGCCTAGCAAGTCACCCTATGACGGTATCTTAGGAAGCAGCAAGTAGACTTCTGCCGCAGCTGCATGATAAGTTCCGCGCTCAAACGAAATCTTAGGCTAGTATTCTACGACTGCTTGGTAAGCAGCTAAAGAAACAGTGTGTGTGAGTTTGAAAAACAAGCCTTTGCTGTACATCCATGAAATGAAAAAAGAAACTTATTCACTGGATACTCTTTTAGAAACATACTTTGGACACCGTGCATACTTCATTAGGCTTATCCCGAGCCGACGTGGAGCTTTGAATACAACAACATCATCCAGTTTTGTGACGACCGGTGACGTCATTGCAGACGCTAAGAGATTATAGCTTCGCTCCTGAGCTAGAAGGAATTTCGGGCATATAAATAATAATCGAAGTAGAGCGCGAAATTACAAAGAAAACCTCGAAACAGATTCAAAGACACGATTAAGCAAAGCTGCAGTTAGCTAAAGAAGTATATTCAGCAAGTGTTGAATTCGTAATGGGAATTTTCGTAAGGAAACGCACAAGTGTTAGATGGTAGGCACGACGATGACATCTCGGATGTAATAGGCGTAGGTTCAACGGTATCCACGTTCACTGGTTCCTTAATAATAACATTTCATGCGGTTAAAAAAATGACGTCTTCATACCTGAACTGGCTCCGAAGAAGGAGTAAGTAAAGGAGGACAACAGTCTCTTTGCTCAGGTGCTTCAATCTGCAGAAAACAAAATCAACACAAGAACGCTAACGCAAGGTCAACCGTCCGTTTGTACAACTGAAATCAAGAATTCGTATTGGGGCTACGGGTAAGGGAGGAGTCCCGCGGGCAAATTGCAACAAAAACCGTGGCGATGTTTCTATTAATCATCGAAGGAGGTGCGAGTCATGGCAGAACGGAATAGACTTTCGAATGACTCCGCGAATTTGAAACTCCCATTATGACAGAAGTTCGTGCGAAACACTTTATACTATTTTCACTTCAAAGTGGGCACTATTAATAAGCGCAGACATTTCTCATCTCGACCCAGCTTTTTTCAATGGACTGCATTTCATTTTTACATTCGGCCGGACCGTGAGAACCGGCTTTTTTCGATCATTTGGGCCATTTTCAAACCACGAGAGATTTCCAAATTAGACTGGACATTTCTTCAGCAAGTATATTTCATCACATTTTATTTCAGTATATTTCAAGTATATTTCATCAGGGAGCTCCTGACTGAGATACTCAACAAAGAGGAAAGAAAAAATCAAAGGCATCGGCAAAAGAGATCGTGAGAGATGAGATCAGAGATTATGCGAACTAAATGCTCCGAGATAAATTTAACGAACGCTGCAGCTCTGGAGGAGCCTTCGGTAATTGAGCGTGCTGGTTTCTTCTTTGTAATTCATTGTAGAGTAGCTCGCATTTGGTTGACTCGAAAATCTTCCATTTTGTGGATTGAGAGAAATATTTACAGAAGCGATATTTTAAGAAAAAGAATTTAGAAAATAATGTGTCATCCTTATTTGAGCGGTGTCTAGCTTGATATCAAAAAAAAAAACATTTTGAGTTGGAGAGCGTTTACAATCGGTCGAAAAATATCCGAGTTGTATTTGAAAGGGTCCAGTGTTAGTTTAAAAAAGAACTGTTCTGATTGAAAAATGTTCTGATTCATTTGAAAAAAAAAACGCGGATTGAAAAATGTACAAGATTTCTTGAAAAACGTCAACCTTGACTTGAAAGATGTCCAACGAAAATGGCATATATCAGAAAGCTATCATGTGAAAGCTGAGTTGTGGGTCAAACTCTTCACGTCAGGCAAAACGTGAACCCACATTTCTTGTTTTGCGGACAATTGTGCAACCATCCATACCCCCCGGAGCTGTGTTCTACGCTCTAACAACCGAAGAACTCGAGATGGAAGCTGGGCTGGACGAGCGTAGCTCCATGGGAGATACGATACGATAAGGTGAGCAGATGCGGCTTTTCGGTATAAGGTGCACTTCAAAATGGAAACTGCACTATAACGGTAGCATATCAAGTACACTCCCACTGGAACCTCCTCCATGTCGGATACGTAGGTGGTACTATGCTTCGAAAGTGAGTTCCAGTGCCTCATCATGCCACCTATCACACCTATCAAGGGTCCCTGCCCTGAAAAGCCAACTATCGGCTCATTGGGTAGGTCTCCCACCAAATTATTATGTAAGCTTCCCATTCGTCCCCATGAGAATTATCGCAACCACTCCCTTTAAATCAGCTTTCGGAAGAAAAAAATCATAGCCTGCTCACATGTATCATATAACGTAATGAGCTGGCAAGCCGCATCGGTAGTAAAACGTGAGGCTGAAAGCTCTAATTGATTTTAACTCGTTTTCACTAGTAAAACATTCTTCAGCTGTAATGAATCCTTCTATTTTATAAAGCGCTAACTTTGTGTGTCGGTTTGTGTATCTGTATGTGTGTGTGTGTGTGTGTATGTATGTATGTGTGTCCGTCCGCAAAATGAAGTGAGTGAGAAGGAAGCTCATGGGATAAACAAACCGCTAACAAATCGGGTAGCTTACAGGATTTGAGATATCAATGTTTTGTAGCAGGATAGTTGTGATAACACTCTTAGGGCTATATAAAGCACACTTCCGTTCATTCCACATGGTGCTGCAGTGGCAGCTGGAGGGCAGTGGAGAGAGGAAGGGAGGATGAGGAAGGGAAGCGAAAAATCTACCGTCATATCATGATTGTGTCCCTTCTACTGTATGAAACACCATTGTGTTGCATACGCGTCACTTCCAGGAGGTGTTGGTGTCACAGGAGGAAGGGACCATAGCGGAGGATAGAAAGCTTGCGCAGGAAAGGAAGGTCCCGGCGGTTGACGGGGGACTAATCTGGTATAATAATCGACGTAAGGTGAAATGGCGCCTCGGTAGTGTAAGTGAGCAGACTTGTCCGGAAAACGAAAGATGGGTTTGATTCACGCCTGGAATGAAGAGTTTTGACCATAACTCAGTAGTGCTCCTATGGGTTTCGCATGGCTAACTGGGGTCAAAAAGGCAGTTAACCATCATAAGCAAGCCTTATCTGCGAGTAAATAGCATTAAAACATTGGCTCAGGAAAATTCCGATGCGCTTGTACTCAACTGAAATGCAAATAGCGCGATAATGTGAAAGATCAACTTTCAAAGAACAAATAATCAAAAAGGAAGTTTTCGAATAGTGAAAACTTCAACACAATTTTGGCACATATTGAAACGTCCATATAACTTAGTCCTATGATACTAAACTTGCTACCAAAAACAATTTTGAAGTTCTGACCACTGAAGCGCAAAAAATATGGCTTTAAAATGTATTCCCCCACAAAAGCTCAGATGGGACCATTTCTAATTCGATGAAGACATTTTCAAAATTTTTAAGGAACAGCAAATTGTTGGTAACTGCGCTTGCTCTAACTTTACAAATAGCAACTTTGAAGAGATTTGTAGTCCGAAAGCTCGAGGAAGGGCGATTAGAAGATGGTCTTCCAAACCCCTAAAAGAGTGCAAAGAGGGTTTTTTTGAATTTGAGAGAGAATAGCAACGGTTGTGATTGTAGAAATGCTGAAAACCTACACTAGCATAGGAAAAATAAAAACGGACTGGTTTTTTTTTCACTAAATCGAGTTAGCCAGCCAAACAGGCAAAGCTTAAAAGCTATTTTTCGAAGAGAGAATTACTCGAAATCTGTGAATCCTGCAACATGGTCGCACACCCTGGGGAGGAAGTCACTATCACTGAAAGAAAGAAGCGCAATGCATTGAATTCAAATTTCTTTTTTTTTCACTCCAGAACAAGGACTGTTAAAGGAGGAATTCACGATTAGAATGAAGGTCGAAGAAGGAGTAATTCACCTAGTTGAGGGACCCGCGGACCTCCTGAGGGTGCGGACTGAAGCGCAATTGGCACCGAAAAGTTGACCTCGGCGACCTATTAAGGCTCAATCTTGGCGCGGTGGGCCAGTGCACGCCCACCGATCATCTGATCACTCGCCGCAGGTCTATACGTGGCGAGTGATTAGATAGGTGAGAGAGCGTAGTGTTGAAGAGGGCACAGCGATGAGAGTCGCATCAATGCTCAAATCAACGGGCAAGGAAGGGGTCCCATTTCTCGGGTTCTGGGCCGTTTCTCATGGTTTTTCCTTCTTTCGTGTACCACTCACCATCCCTAGGTTAATTTGAAATGGGTTGCCTTTTTCATCGTGAATTCGTCCTTAATAGGATATTTGTTTGTTAACTGGTACAGAAGTTAACAAACAAAAAACAGCTTTTACTGTTATCCCGATAGAAGCCAGAAAGCTGATGCCTGGGAGATTGCAAATATACCCCCACCTTTTCCAAAATATTGTACATCAAGGAAATAGTGCTTGTTTCAAGAGTGGTAGTTCATGTCGCTCCCTTTCTCGCGCTCTCCAAAAGCAGACGGATTCAACGGCATCGCACATCGCAATATCATGTACGTACCTCATGGCATCGCTCGATCAAAATTATCAGAAGAGGAAAAGGAGAAAAGTGTAGGGATAGGGAGCGTATCGAGACTCTCTCAAGAGGTGGGAGCGTGGAACTTTTGAGTCAGTACAAAAGCGACGGATGACCTAGCGTTTCCTGCGACATACTCGGACTTACGCATGCATTCTGTGGTTTCAATGAATTAGCGCTTTCTGCCTGCTGTGGATTCGTTGAAATAAGAGGCATTTGCAGTTCTGACGAGTTCAATCTGCGATTGCCGATGACGTCGGCTCGTAATGTTGGATCCGTTGCAAGGCTCTGAAAGATGGTTAGTTAATGCTATTAAGGACGAGGTGTATGAAATAACATAACTTATCAACAATTCGATTGAATTCAATGAAACTGTGAGGACATCATGCCCAAAGTATTTTAGTTATGCATGGTATACTGTGTTTCATATACGTATTGCGCGGTCCACTTCAATCTGGAGTGGGAGGAATGGCCACGCAACGCAGGAAAAAGGCGGCATAGGGAGCGTAAAAGAGCGTCGAGAGTGAAGAAGACGAAGAACATCCGGCTCCGTGCCCACCTCTTCGATTCCGCTGTCCTTCCTGCCCTAACCTACGCCTCAGAGACTTGGACTCTGCGCAGGCAGGACGAGCATGCGGTCAGCGTTATCCAACGCGCTGTCGAGAGGACGATGCTAGGAGTAACCCTATACACGCAAGTGCAGAGGGGAATCCGGAGTTGCCGAACTACGCCAACGATCGAAGATCAGGGACGCTGCCGTTTTCGCCAAGGAATCGAAGATCAGGTGGAGCCGGACACCTCATGCGATTCTGCGATGGGACGAATGAAGACGTTGCTGGCGCCCGCTCAAGCCACTCAATGATCAACGGGATGACAGGTGGTAAAGGTAACAGGTACACATGTGTGTCAACAGTAGTCAAAGGGTCAACAAAGGTCGCGAATCAATGCTTCCATATTTTCAACGATTCACTGCAATTTGCACACAGATGAGCAGCCTTCTCAAAAGCTGAACAAATAACTCAGTGCTTCGGAGATTCATGATTGCAAATTAGAAAGTCTTCGCTTCATCATTTATCCTTCTTCGTTAATATCAAAAATTTTCACTAATATTTTCGCATTTTTACCCTGCAGTAGAGCAATGCGTAAGGAAATAGTGCCGCTTTCTACGACAATAGGCAAGCATCAGAACAAATAAAAACAACAAAAAGGAAATGTAAAATGCAGAAGAAGAACTACTGTTCACAGTCACTCATAGCTAACCTTGTTTGATACTGGAGAAGTATGACACTGAACTAATTGTGCTGCGCTGTTCAATCGCTGGCCAACCAAAGGATACGGCAACGGTCCAGGCAATGGAGAAACACGCAAAGGCGGTTGCAAAGTACCGTCATGGCGAATGGGTAATGAGACGGAGTCACGCGTAGCTTCAGGTGCGCTGTAACAAAACTATTTGTTGAATAACTTTCAGTAAACTGTGCAGACTTGCAAATTTGGTGGATGAGCAAGCCATGACATCCTTCAACTTCAACTTTTCATTCTTCTTTCATTCATTTCATGCTCCAATCCAATTCACTCTAATAAAAGTCTCTTCAACTGGAGCCAGTACACCTCTACAGCGTGCTAATAGGAAACGCTAACGATCAAACTGTTGTGTGCTTAACAGCACATTTATCCAAGCACTCACCGTTATGCAACTATCCGCATGAATTCGAGCAACTACAGAAGTGTTAGAAGCAATATGCAATTTGGCGAAAGAAATAATCGGCGACACAGTGGTAGAGCTTAAGTCAAGACAGTACAACAAAGAGAAGTGTTCGCAGATAGTAAAATGGGAGTGCGGTGCGAAATCATAGGACCCCCCCCCCAAAAAAAAAAACATGTATTCAGCTTCTAGGAATCATCATTCATAGCAACCTGTAAAATCAGAAGCATCTTTATGAAAAATCTATACACCGCAAAATACCAGGCTATCCGATTGATTTTCCATATTTTTAGACAAGCTTTATAAAGGTAGTGGTCACGGAAATACCTATGGGGACGATAGGAAAAGTGACATTGTGAATTGTGTAGGGGTCTTACTCAGGGTGAATAACGGTCGAGGATTTCCTCGACCATAGCTCTCTACCATGCGAGAGTAGTGCCGAGAGTGAACATCCGCGCGGAGAGCACAGACGGCACGCCCATGGCGAGTGTGAATGTCCGCGCGAGAGATGTCTGATCGGGCAGAGAATCCTCGACGTGCCGTTGAGGAATCCTCAAGCGATATTCATCCTGGGGTCCTACCCAATGGGAGGACAGGCGACGCTTTCAGGGTGGTTACGCCTTATCAACGGCGTGATGAGGCGCCGAAACCCACTTCCGGTTCGGCGTTGCACCTCCTCATCAGACGTGGAAGGGGATGCAACAGCAGCGTGCTAGATATGATACGGTTATCGTTATCGTTCGATTTTCATGCTGGAGTGCACCTCATTCCAAGCAGCCGTATCTTCTTATCTAATCGTATCGTATCTTCCAGGGTTATGCTCGTCCAACCACTATCTATCTCCGACCTTATCGGTTGATAACGCGGAGTTCAGCGATCCAGGTGGAAACCAGCGTGATCGCTTCCTTTAATTTTCGAGCCGCTGCAGAATCATAGGCACCCTCCTTCAAAACCTAAAAAGCACATTACGCCCGAATCTTATTGATCTAGTATTCCGAAAGGAACTACTTAGCAGAAACATTTTATCCATGCAAGCAGAAATGTCGTAAATTTTTATACATATTCGAATCAAAGTGGTGCACATCAGCGGGGAAATCCATTGCTTCAACTTTGAAATTGTGTTGATCTTGTGAGTATTTCGCAGCCATTGCTAACAAAGGTTCTCCAAGTGAGTCTCGACAAATTTCAGACGCGCACTCCTTGCTGGCCATTCTATTGAAGTCACTAAGCTAGTTTGTAACCACTGGCTCATTGGAGCCTTCGCATGACAGAGTGTGTGACTTGTCAAAAAGAAGACGCGAAATCTGTAAAAGAGGAGGGAGCAGCTGGTTCTCTGCGCCTTTCCTGCTCTCTAGTAAACTCATTCCAGTGGAGAAAAACTTCAGGTCTGGGACTCAGGATGAGGTTACGCATCCACTCATCTTTAGGAAACTACCACGAAAATTTCGTTGAGGGAATATCGTCGAAACCTGGCCTATATTCCTCTACTAGTGAACAACGTCATCTGAATCATCAATATAAACTCTTTGTTACCAAGGAAAAGCCGTCTGAAAGGAACAAAATTACAATCTTAAACGAAAATTTGCTCAGCTTGGCCCAGTCTTTAGTTTGGATTTCTCTTCCCTGGTTCAGTCAGAACGCCTAACGAGCATGGCAGCACGCTTCGCAGGACCCTACGCTAGTTGTCCATATCAATGATTTTGCTATATGGTTTCGGTTTTATCCGCTTTCTGTCGTAGAGCTGACACAGGCTGAGCGTGCATGGTGATTTTTGTTCGATGTAGTCTTCGAGGTTATGCGCCAATCCTTTTGGAAGGTTGTTGTTTATCCTGGTGCTCTCTTATTTCTATTCGTAGTAAGAGTTTGGAGTACCAAGCTACGGTTTCCTTGAACTTCCAAAAATGGCTTCGATGGTCGTGGATAGAGCAGTATAGCAGAGATGGTCATGAGTGTAAAAGCAACGTCTGGCTTTCACTCGCGGAGGAAGAGGAGAGCACTCAAACCGTAACTCTAGTAGAGTTGCAATACACCTATTAAGTGCTACCATCGTTGCTGGTTGGATAAAAAAATCCAGTAAGGAGAATTCTGAGGGGTGTCCTATGATTTTGCACCGGCTCCCAAAATTAAAAAAAATGCCTAAAACGTATGGAAAACTAATGGAATAACCTGGCATGGTAGGTATAGGCATTATGGGTATAGGTTTTTTGTAAGGGCGGCTTTGATTTTACAGGTTACGATTAACGACAATCTCTAGAGGCCGAGAACGACACAATTTACATTGGAGCCATTTCCGGAAACATCACGAATTGATACGGGAATTTCGTAGGTGGAAGTATCATTAGAAAAAGCACTGTGTAAGAGGCAAAGATGACAGACCTCACTGGAGCTTGGGGAGCAATATAGTTCATTTGGCAACCATATTCTTCCTGTCGTCGCTGCCCTTAAAGGAAGATCCGTACAAGAAGTAATTAGAATGTTCAGCACCATTGCCTTCGTCTGTCACTATTGTAAAGGCGTTCATTACGTATAATATTTAATATCATTATTATGGAATAACAGTAGGTCATACTACGTACGGAAAGATGGCAAATTTGGTTATGAAGCAGGTTAAGCAGGTTCTGCGACCATCTGTAAACAGGGTCGGTCCTATCGTAGAGACTTTTTGCAAAATTTCTACGACCCCCCTCCTTCACGACAAATTTTATACAACCTCTTCTTCATCACTTATTTTTCCCTCGAAAAACACTACGCACGTTGAAACGGCAAAATTTCTCCGCGCGTCTTACTTCATCACCTGTAATTTCGTGCTTTCGTGCTACCGAAACAAGCACGAAAACACTTTGCCAGTATTGTCTGTGCACTGTCCCGCTCTAGAAGTAAAGTCTGTGGTTACTGTTTAAAACCAAGCCTTTCCTAAAACGTAATACAAGCGGGGAGCATGTGAAAAAATGTCGGGGTGATTGGATAAGGTCGAAGCTCTAAAGCTTTAGGATGCAGCAATAGCCACGCCCAACTTCTTTGACCTCACTCACAAGTCAATGCTTTTTCGTTTCGGCGTTACTGGAGAGGGGTGACTTCATTTTCGCCCTTGTTGACGTCGAGTTTTCGTTACTTCTGTTTCTTCCAGTTTCCATTACTGACGCCACTTACATAAACACTTTCACTTGAAGGTAATAATAACATGCTTGGTTTGGAAGTTCGCCTTTAAATAGTCAACAGGTACATATGTATTCGCGTCTCTCGATATCATAGTCGCAGAAGTGAGTGAATGTGCATGCGCTAACTCAAAAATGAAAAAGGATCAGATTGGGTGACTGAGACAGTAGTTAGGGACAGGGTGAAAATGGTTAAGGAAATCCTCGACAGAGCAGGAACCCCTGTTCTATCTACCCCTGTTCGAACTGGGAAGTCGTATGTGCTGACGTCATTACCGGAGACAGCTAACTCTCACAGACTTGTCATGTGCATTTTAACTCAAAACTCTTCTAAAGAGTTTTGAATGAAGATTTGATTGGAAAAGCTCTCTTAGAAGCTATGAGCAATGGTTTGTTCGATTAGTGCAATTACCTGTGGTGGAAACAACGCGCTCAAAAAGTAGAGGGATCCAGAGTTATTGATTGGAAGGTATATTCTGATCGCTGGTCTTATTTTTCAAGTACAATTTGCCACGCTCGTTTTAGACTTCGTCATACGTACTAATGAGTTGTCTTTATGCTGTGCTGAACGGAATTTTCTGGCTTGCGGAACCACTTTTGGCCCTGAACACGATCTCAGTCCGAAAATTAACATACGCCTTCGATAGTCTACAAAGCTGAATTCCTGAAGAATGCAAAGCAGAAATTACGATGAGGGACCGATCCTACGACGTTTTGACTGTGAGTCCCGACCACTACCGTTGCGCTGTTTTGCTTCATAACTCCATTCAGAGAATCGTTTAGCAGATTTGGAAGGTAGATTTGAGATCAGCGTTTGAAGGGTATACATCTTTTCTCGAATGGGCATGGCAACGCGGGAGCCTTTCCTCGTAAAGGTTCAAATGAAATACAATATATAGAAATGACTGAGAAAATGGGCCGTACAAACCTATCTGATACGGAAGAACATTTGAATTTACATCGGAACTTTGATGATTGGCGCCAAATTGTTGATTGAGTGGAAATCCATCGCTCATGTAAGATGGAAGAACGTTTCTTGTTGTTGGTAATATTGGATAAGTGAGATACGACACTGAAGCTCCAGGGTAGTCATAATCACGCTGTTGTTGGAACAGATGACCCGTATTTGTGGTTATGATCCCGCTGCGATTTCCAATCTGTATAGGTAATTGAATGCCATTTGGATGCAGGATATATCCAGAAGTGCTCGAAGACTGCAGATCGCCTTTTCCTTCTCCGATTGTAGATGCACGTCCACCTGAAAAAATCGTAGGTTTTGATTACAACACAAAACATCATGACAAACAACGTGACGTCTTCACAGCTTCCGTAAAAGACCATGCAGACTTTTACTACGCTTTGTGCATCTGCTATGATTTCTGATAAAAGAAATTAAAATCGCCCTGTGCAATGGTAGAGCTTCCAATCTCAGGGCAAGTAGGAAGAGAGTTTGCTCATTTTCGATGCAACTTTTAGCATATTGTGTTCATCCAATAGAAGCTTTCACCACGAGATGCTCAGGAGCACAAAACGGATGATAATTTGTCATATCAGTACTGTTAGGTTCTGAAAATTTGATGATGGACTCATCCACAGATCCCATTGGTTAGCTCTATTGGTTAGCCTACTCTCTTACATCAGCTTTCTAAGATCTAGAAGTCAAGTATTCACAGTAGAGCAGCAATCATTAGAAATTAAGCAACACTAAAGCGCAGGACCGGTATTTTATTACGTGGCCTTTATTCGTTGGCCAACGCATGTGCACTTAAAGGACGCAGAATATGTTCCTTGGCATTGGTTTATCGCACCATACGAACATCCGTAATGTGGCGGGATATGGGGACCTCACTCTTGGGAAACAGATGAAAACCGCTTTTATCTGGATACTCCATCGTGAAGCGGGTGTTGGGATCACACGAGATCATATTCGCATAGCGTGCATGACCTCAGCGTTGGAAGTTGATGACAACGATCTCATCTATATAGAGTTTACAAAACGCAGTCCCGGTGTTCAGGGATTCTCTTTCAACTCGATGTCTGAGCGAGCAGTAAACAACGGGGGGTCTTCAATCCGATAGAGCGAGGGCCTCAGCTTTCGGTGTAAGAAAGGGAAAAGGCAACCTTGCGAATGCAGAGATGTTCACTTTTGGAGAAGGCACAGTACCATGAGAGCTGTCGCAATCTTCCTCCATCTCCGGATGAGTTCACTACGTTTCCCGCAGTATAATTGTAGAAACTGACGTGGCGTTGACTTGGAATCGATGCAAGGGAACTGTTGAAGGCAGGTCCGAACTTTCTTGTTCAAAATTAAGCATTTCTCCGAGAAAAGTGCAGCGTTATGCAAGCAAAAACCACGTGCACAACTTTCGGGATAGTTTTACAAGGCTGAAGCGCTTTGGCCTTAGGATATGGCAGTTGCCCCTTCCAACAACGCCCTCAAATCAACATTAATGCGCGTTGCTGCTAGTGGAGGGGTTTTATTTTCGGCATTCTTCAGGTTTCTTTCTGTTTCTCCATTCTTGGCGCTACGCTTCACATCTCCAATGTCACTTGCAAACGCAAAATACATGAGTTCCATCCCGAACTTTCCTTAAGCACATGTGATATTATATTTTCATCGAGAATTCAGCCACGTGCGTATTAACCCACGTTGAATTCTTTCGATTTTCCTGCATACTTCATAGATACACCAACTCTGAATTAGGCCCCTGAAGCCTTGGAGTCAGCGTCAGATCATTGAAGTGCTCTTGGAGTGGTCGATGGGTAGCCATCATTAAGTGCTGTTGACGAATAGTTTCATATTCGCTTTTGCGCTTCCCTTAAAGGATTCCGAATACGATATACGAGGGAAATTATTCTGGATATCCGTTAACAATTCTGAGATGTATTTCAGAAATTGCTTCCCTTTTGTCGCTTTTACGAGCCAGCTTTCCCTCTCAAGCCCTCAAATTCTAGGAAAATTGTTGTCCAAGCGGCAACCACGCTCATATTCTGTTGGCAAGTAATTTTTGAAACAAATCGGCCTTATCGATCTTTATTACTTTTTTATTTCGCTGATATACGTGTCCAATTTACTATACACCATCATTGTGAACAGTACACCATCAATGCAAGGGCAGAGTTTAGTGTCTCTTTTATAGAACTCCATTGAGCTCTGGTCGAAGAAAAATTGGAGGTCGTTTTAGAATCATTTCGATAAGAGTAAGACTCCTCCTCCAAAAGCTGAACAAGAGAGGGATACTGATGCTGGTTCGTTGGCACAAGCTACGCGGTAGAGCTGAAAGGATTGTTGCCCGAAAGTCCAAAAATTTTCATAAATTTTCTTCGCAAGGTGGAGCCGAACGACCTAAAAAGCAGATGTCTTGCTTTGCTTTCAAATTTAATGCATCACCATCGAACCGTCAACGTTCCTCTTCACACTGATCCTGGTATCACTGGATGTGGCTCATATCACTGGAGGTTGAGTTTCTGCTCCTAGAACTCTAACCGTTCGAGCTAAGCTTCTGCCCTTTGTTCACATGTCAAAAAACTGTTCCCAGTATACGATACCGGTCAATATGCTGGCTGGCCAAATGGAAGAACCATGGGCAACAGGAACATGGCGATATATATCCAAAATTTTTACGATTTTATCAAAATTTCTCAGTTCTCTTGCTTTGTCACACCAGAAGCGCTCTAGCAGAAAGCAGCTAGTATGATCACATCCCTCTTCACTGGCGATGGTGGAGCGCGGGATTGCCAGTCACAGGGTGGTTGGAGTGAGGAGTGAGGGCCACCAAGTCATCCAAGTCGTCGTAAATTTTGTTCATTCTTGTTATAAAGTCTCGCCAGGGGATATTTGATGTTCTAGGTTAGGAAAGATCGACTGTAGTGTCGTTCGCAATCGATCGGCACATAGTTAACCTTCCAGCTCCGCGCATGTTTTTCCCGCTCGTCCTCATTTTTTGCTTGCTTGACAACTCCTAGGCGGGGGCCTAGCGTGGCGCTGAGTGTACGCACTGCTAAGAAGTTCGCGAAACTCCTTGAGACAGTGTGGTGTTTGGTTGCCTATAACGAGGCAATCGATAGTTGCAATCCCAGTTATCTATTTATCTAAGGGCAAAAGCCCAAATTTTGATCGGCAAGGATTTCAACTATCGATCGCTTCGGGGAGGCATCAAACACCACACTAGTGCCGTACTGCCTCGGAATGGCAGAAGCAGTGGAAGATATGGTGCAGCAAAGTGATTTTCACATTGCAGGACAGATGTCCGAAACGGTCGCAGCCGAGCATATAGCATTGATAAGAATTTTTGCGATGCGGAGCTAAAAGAGCTCCAGGTTTGTGACTGCGTTTGAGAAAGAAGTGCATGTGCTACACGCAAGTGCAGAGGGGAATCCGGAGTCCGAACTACGCCAACGATCGAAGATCAGGGACGCTGCCGTTTTCGCCAAGGAATCGAAGATAAGGTGGGCCGGACACGTCATGCGATTTTGCGATGACCGTTGGACCAGAGCGGTTACCGACTGGATCCCTCGGGACGTCAAACGAACACCTGGACGACCGCCGGCCCGATGGTCAGACTTCTTCACGAAAGCTCTGAACGAAAGGAATGAAGGACTTCGTGTCCCTCGAGCGAGGAGGGTCCACTGGACAACTCTTGCACGCGACAGGGACGAATGGAGACGTTGCTGGCGCCCGCTCGAGCAATTCGATGATCAACGGGACGACAGGTGATACAGGTGACCCATCGCGGTGCATGCCCGCCCACCGAGGGTTTTGATCTCTCTTCCTTCGACCACCGTTGCGCCTCTGTTCCCTGCTTCTAAGCTGCTTCCGAAGTGAACTATGAAGCTTCTTAGAAAACTCTGCCCACCTTGGGCAGACCCCACCCACCAACAGCACTTGACATCATTCTTTTCGCCATTCTCAATCCACTTTTTCCCGGCCACTGAGAATCGTTGGAGCCGATTTACGAATTTCGTGGTAAGTTCCGCTCATTGAGTGGTGAGTGCCCGCCCAGCAACAGCCGTTGACATTCACCTTTTCGCCAGCCTTTATACTTTTTCCTGTCTCAGAAAGTTCCTGGGACCAAGTTTTGGATTTTCGTGGCAAACTTAGCCTACTTCGACTTATGCCACACCCAAAATTGACATTTAGCCTCCCCTCCTCTTCTAAAACTCGACCACGTTTCTTTCTGATTCCCGTGGACTTCTAAGAACCAACTTATGAGCTTGGTAGCAAACTCCCCCACCTCGGTGCACGCCACGCCCAAAATCACCGTTTAACTCCCTTCCTTTTCTAAGCTTTATCACTTCTCCAGTCTCT
This sequence comes from Ostertagia ostertagi, assembly GCA_036418205.1. NCBI lineage: Eukaryota > Metazoa > Nematoda > Chromadorea > Rhabditida > Trichostrongylidae > Ostertagia > Ostertagia ostertagi. The sequence continues at coordinate 152,071 of MU868456.1, read as the reverse complement.
GAGTCATCTCCAGGGTGAAAATCGTGTCGAGGAAATGGCCACCTCTTTACGACCCTCCCCTATCAAAAACTCCGATGCGACCTCTTTATACCCTCTGCACATGCGGTTTCATAAAAAAAAACAAGCTGCGGTGGTCGATGGAAGTCGTTCGGCAAAATATTCCTGGAATTTTCCTCCATACCCAGATGCAAACCCCGGTTCGCTTCCCTTATCGTTTTCGGAATATGGCCTCAACTGAATCGCCATCGAGCTCAGGAGTTCTTCCGTATTTGCTCCAGCCGGAAGCAGCTACAAATAACTTCTATCGGCCAGCTGACGTATATTTTCGTAAAGACGGTAGCTCTGATGCAAGACGCTTTGCTACCAGCGTTTCGAATGACGTTGTATCGGTCCAGGTGATCTGTCAAGGACCAAGTTGAGCTCAACCGTGCACAAGCTTTCTATGGCAGTATCTTCTAATGTCATCGGTGTAGAAGGCTATGATGACATCTCCTGATAGATTTCAATGTGCTCCTCAATCTTCACTTTTGAGCGTCCGATTTGCAATTAACGAAATGTGATTGGTGTCATTTCAGATGTGGTGTAAAAGGCATGCGAAGATTGCAGGCACGTTCTCGCTAGTCTCAGCGGGACAAAGTTTTCAGTAGACAGGGTCGAATGCGCATAGGTTCTGCCGATTACGCAATAGAGAGGTACTGCAACGACAAGGACGCCACGGCTTATTTCTCTCCCAATGGCCGCCTCATGCTCAATCTTCACCCTTCGACGGAGAAACTCATCCGGCATGGGAATTCAGCGTAGCGGTATAAGAAACAACATAGATTCCAGCAGCGAAAGAGGGGCTAGTATGGAAACAAATGACGTTGCTGATTTGATATAAACACCACTTTTTCGGCGTTGTTTTCGCTCGTGTTTAGAAATCAAATGTATTATAGATTGACCAGTTTAGCGCCGCACGCTACCGCGCGCATTAAACGGAAGGTCGGGATGAGACAGGACAGCCGACAAAGCGCTAGATTCACCGCTAACATAGGCTCTTTATCTTAGCAGAAGCTCACCGTTTGATACGCGCAGTGGAGTGCGGAGCTAAAGTGGTGTCTGTAAACAACCACCATGCATCGAATGCCAGTGTAATTTAGCGGTCGGATTGTGTGTGATGTTAAAATATAAACATCCAGCACTCGTTATCGTATTTTTGAACTTACACCATACATTTTTAGGAACTCTGGGGGGCATAGCGGTTTAGTGGTATTTCGGGCTGATGATAACAACGCAAATGAAAGAATATTGAAATGAAATGCTTTATCTAAAGTCTGGTTTTGAGTGACCTCTATATTCTTGCGCATATCGTTATTATCGGCCCTTATCAGCCGTTATCCCTTTCTTTTTTCCACCATATATGTTCCCGTCATACCCCCACAACACTTCTTCGAACCAACGCCTCACTGATGCTGGGACGCGCGCTATGGATATCGTGGAATTGGCGTTCTGGCGCCTCTTATCGGATCTTATCAGTCGTTATCACTTTGGTCCCCCACCAAAGATGTTCCCGTCCTACCCTCTACATCACTTCTTGGAACCAACGCCTCACTGATGCTGGGACGCGCGCTATGGATATCGTGGAATTGGCGTTTTGGCGCCTCTTATCGGATCTTATCAGTCGTTATCACTTTTGTCCCCCACCAAATATGTTCCCGTCCACCCTCTACATCACTTCTTGGAACCAACGCCTCACTGATGCTGGGACGCGCGCTATGGATATCGTGGAATTGGCGTTTTGGCGCCTCTTATCGGATCTTATCAGTCGTTATCACTTTTGTCCCCCACCAAATATGTTCCCGTCCCCTACAACATACTCAAAATACAGCGCTCCACTGTTGCACCGAAGGGCGCTATGAATTTCGTGACAGACACACACAGACACTTTTAGCGATGTATAGTAGGATATATAGTAGGATGTTAAAATGTTATAGATGTACAAGAGGGAGGCAGCGCTTCTGCCACGCAAATGCTCCGCGGTTCGAATCCTAAACCTAACTTTGCCAAGGCTAGTGTTTTTCGAAGAACTGGATCTGAAAACGGACTAACCTTTGATAGACAAAAACCAAAATAAGAGCAGGGATTATACTTCTACTAGAGAAGAATTAATGTGTAGAAATGGGAAGAGGATGCTGCCTAAAGACTGTTTAACAGTCTCGCGCTCCAGTATAGCGGCGCTAACTACCCGCGATCGCGTCGCGCGCTGTGCCTAGAGCGCGCTAGTTGGAAAAATCGTCAAATGTACCCCCTATTTAAAGGACTATAACTTTCTTCATTGATAACCATTTCAGAAAGTGAAGGCAGCTTTTGAATGCACAAGACTTCTAGTTTCTAAATTGTGCTGAGCGTTTTTCTAAGCACGCCTATTCTCGAGAGTGGGAGACGTCGAGGAATTGTCGAGGAAATTGAAATTTACATGCGAGTTTTCACTCTTTGGAAGACTGTAACTTTCTTCATTGGCAATCTTTCCGAAATCGGAGACCAGCATTGTAAACTAGAAGATTGCGCTTCAGAAGTTCTGCAGTTGTTCAAATATTCCTAGTTCGCGAGAAATCTGCGTCGAGGAAATGTCAAGGAAATTTTCGAAGCCACTCGAAAACTCTATTACTCCCTCGCCGTAGTAGGGAACTTCTTTGAACACCTTCAAAATGCTTCTGTACACGTCTCGATGGAGTAAATTGAAAATGATGCACTTGGCGCAGATCCATTCCGTTCTTGTATGCGCCATGCAGTGACCCCACTCGGAGTCATTGGGAAGGTGTTTTGTCCACCAGTACTTGTGCAGGCCAGAAGGTGTTTCTAGTCTCAATTAATCAGAACAACTCTTATGGTCATAATGCAGCATCATCATTTCCGACCCTGTTCCAATGAGTGACGCATTTGCGGCTGCAGTACATGACTATGCCAAGAAGACTGCGAATCTCCCCGTTTCGCACTTTCTACTAATATAATGTTCCTTCACTACTCTCGAATGTGTACTTTAATTTGCTGCCTGCTTCCTACACTTCTTCTGCAGGGCCGTAAAGTATGCTTCCCCGAATGGTTGCGGGGACGAAAGTCCCTTTAAATTTTTTGTTTTGAACGATACTGTTTCTTTATTTTCAATGCATGCTTACTTTAAGCTACACACATATATTAATGTAGGCCCTTTATCAGGACAATCCCAGTTGGGAGACAGAGAAAATTTAAAGGGACTTTCGTCCCCTAACCCTTCGGGGAAGCATACCCTACGGCCCCAGGACGGGCTTCCTCCCTATCGACAAGCACCTTCCATTTAAATTCTAATTTCAGATAGATGCAAGATATCATTTGCATTAGGCTAACTACAACACTTGTGAAATTAATGATGACAGCAAATAAGTGGCAGCAGCACCGTTGTGTCCGTTGATGAACCTTTTGATTACGACCCCTCCCAACTCTCATCGGAGCAAATACGACCCCCTGTCGAGGATTTCCTCGACCGTTATTCACTGGTCATCTCGGAGCCGAATGAGATTTTGCAGGAGATTTCGGTGATTATCCCGCCTACCAACAGCAGTTGACTTTCATCTCTTCACAAACCTCTCTTCGCCTTTGTCCCGTCTCGCAAGTTCTTGGAAATGAGTTACGATTCGTGACAAACACCACTTTCGTGTGTGCTCCTCCCGCCAAAAGCAGTTCCCCTTCGCTCCGTCAACCCCCGTCCAGTTTTTTTCCCAGCTCCCGAGACTTTTAGGAAGCGAGTTAGAGCTCTGGAAGAAATTTTCGCTCCAATTCTTGTGCAGACCGCACCCATCATTAACATCTAACCTTCCCTCCTTCTTTGATCTTTACCCACCTATTTTCCGCTCTCCAAGACTTGTCGATGAATTATACCTGTAGCAAACGTTGAGCGCTTCACTTCGGTGTTTCATCACCACACAAGTTAAAGAATCCGAAATTCGCACGTTTTCCAAGGGATATTTTATCTTTCAAGTGAGTCCTCAAATCTGAAGGGATGTGAAGCACACGGCGCATCCCAGAGTGGGCCCAGTTGGTTGCGCGCGCTTCAGCTACGGCTATCTTGATAACGAATCTTAATTCAGGAAGAATCAAGAGGGTTCTGAAAGAGTTCATGTTAAATTACAGAGAGTACACTATTCAACAAGAAACGCAGCCTTCAGCGTCAAATTCACAAGCATGTAACCTTTAAAGTTGAGACCCGCTAAACAATTTTACACTTTTTGGAAAGAGAAAAGCACGATGACTCCGAATCTGCTCCTACTTCAGTACTTAATTGCCCCTGAAAAAAGTTCTTCTTCTTCTTCTCCCTAGCGTTAGTCCCGCGCAGTCGCAGGGTCCGCTGTCTTTGTCAGTCGTCGCCACTTTGCTCTGTCCAGGGCATCTTCCATGTGGCCGTGACTCACTTAGGTCCTTCTTGATTACGTCTTTCCACCTCTTCTTTGGGGCTCCTCGCGGTCGCTTGCCTTGCACTTCGAAGTCCATCGCTGTTCTTATCGGATGGTCCTGTGGCCTCCTTAGCACATGCCCATACCATCGCAGACGCTGTTCCCGTACCTTCAGCTGGACAGGGGCAGTCTGCATGACCGCTCTGACATCCTCGTTTCTAACCTGTCCAGCCGCGTCCAGCCGCAGGCCCATCTCAGCATCCTCATTTCGGCAGAGTGAAGCTGCCTTTCGTGATTCTTGTTCAGGGGCCAGCACTCGCTGCCGTAGAGCATCGCAGGCCTTACCACTGTCCGGTACACCTTCCCTTTGAGCGCTCTGGAGCACCTTCGATCGCAGAGGATTCCAGTGGACTCCCTCCATTTCATCCATGCAGCGTTGACCGAGCCTTCACCGCCTGATCCACACGCCAGATCGCCCCCAAGGTATGTTCCCTCTTCGGAGCTCAGGAACTTGGTCTTCTTGACATTCAGCCGTAGCCCACCTTCTGCCAGGACTTTCTGCCATTTCTGCACCTTGGCTTGAAGTTCCTCTCTACTATCCGCTATCAAGGCGATGTCGTCAGCGATGGTCTTCAGTGGTCCCTCCATGAGCCCCTTCACCAGGCAGCGTTAGGAGGAAGAGGAACGGGCTAACCAGGAAGGTCTTTCAGGGCGTGCCAAGCTTTTTGAAAACGGTCTTTTGCATGATATAGGGGCACATGCGGGAACCACAGAACCATGGTTAATTTTTCCTGAACGGCCCTCTGAATACCAGAAAAGGGGGTCCCTAGTTCGATTCCTCGTGGTGACAAATTTTTGCATTTCGAGTTGACGTTCCAAAATTCGCAGCATGAATAATTAGTACCATATTCATGATTAGGACCGTCAGTAACCCTTACAAATAGACTTTGATTAAAAAACTGGTGAAAAAGGTGTGACACCACAGTGGGGCTGCTTGGTGTCACACCTTTTACACCAATTTTTAAGTCTTTTGTAAGGGTTACTGACGGTCCTAATCATGAATATGGTACTAATTATTCATGCTAACTCCATTTTGCGCGAATTTTGGAACGTCAACTCGAAATGCAAAAATTTGTCACCACGAGGAATCGAACTAGGGACCCCCTTTTCTGGTATTCAGAGGGCCGTTCAGGAAAAATTAACCATGGTTCTGTGGTTCCCGCATGTGCCCCTATATCATGCAAAAGACCGTTTTCAAAAAGCTTGGCACGCCCTGAAAGACCTTCCTGGTAGCCCGTTCCTCTTCCTCCTAACGCTGCCTGGTGAAGGGGCTCATGGAGGGACCACTGAAGACCATCCTCTACGCTGACGACATCGCCTGATAGCGGATAGTAGAGAGGAACTTCAAGCCAAGGTGCAGAAATGGCAGAAAGTCCTGGCAGAAGGTGGGCTCCGGCTGAATGTCAAGAAGACCAAGTTCCTGAGCTCCGAAGAGGGAACATACCTTGGGGGCGTAGAGCTGAAATGAACGGTGATTCATTGAAATTCGGTAGAGTCTGAAAGAAGAAAAGAAATGAAAAAAAGCTAAAATTGCTATCTAGCAAACCCGGATGCTTTTTGCTCGAAAAGCCGGCAAGTGGAACTAGTGCTACAGGCGAATCACATCAAGACCTTCATCACCATCTATCTCATTTCTGAAGCAGATTGTTGTTGTTGTTTTAAGTGCTGAGCAAGCTGAGTCTGGAATGTTTTTGAGTGTTTCCATTTGAAAAATTCAATACCAAGCCTATTCCACAGTGGTACAACTCTAACGTTGAAGGCGCCTTCGTAGGCCCGAGAACTTGGTTTATCAGGTCTTATACGGTAAGGGTGTCCTCTAGACAATCCTATGGAAGGAGAAATCTCGAAAATGTCATTCAAAGTCAAATCGATCTCATCTGTTATAAGTTTGTACATCAAGCCGTAATCAATTATTTTACGCCGAAACTCAAGTGACTCGCCCCCAAGCTTCCGCAGTCGCTCCTCGTACGAAAGGGAGGTAATCCCCTTTCGCATAAGGCAGCGATAGGTGAAGCTTCTCTGGACTTTTTCAAGTTCATCAATGAGCGATTGCTTGTATGGTGACCAGATGGGGGAGCAATACTCTACAATTGGTCGAACGTAGAGGTTGAATAATCGGAAAAGTAGTAATGGGTCTCGCATTTTGAAGGATCTAAGGATAAAATTTGCCCTACAACTTGCTCTGGCAGCAATGTCATGTATGTAGTTTTCAAAGTCGAGTCGTTCACTGTAGGTGACACCGAGGTCTCTTATTTGTGCAACGCGAGCAAGCTGGTTCGAATCT
>MU868456.1:115044-138488 GCA_036418205.1 Ostertagia ostertagi | reverse complement strand
CTTCCCCTAGCGTTAGTCCCGCGCAGTCGCCGGGGCCGCTGTCTTTCTCAGTCATCGCCACTTTAGCCTGTCCAGGGCGACCTCTGCTGTGGCCATGAATTCACTTACATCCTTCTTGATCACGCCTCTCCACCTTTTCTTTAAGGATCCTCGCGGCCGCTCGCCTTGCACCTAGAAGCCCATCCATCCATCCTAATCCACGCCACCGTCGGCTGCCAGATCGTTCCAATGTAGCGAGAGTGCTCCACTCTTTCCATGGTCTCGCTATGGCCGTCCACGATCGGCTCTGCACCCCCTCTGGAGCTCAGGAACTTGGTCTTCTTAACATTCAGCCGGAGCCCACCTTCTGCCAGGACGTTGTGCCATTTCTGCATCTTGCGTTGAAGTTCCTCGCTATGCCACCCGCCATAAGAGCTATGTCGTCAGCGTAGAGGATGGTCTTCAGTGGTCCTTTCATGAGTCCCTTCACTATGGTATCGAGCGTTAGGAGGAACAGGAAGGGGCTCAGAGCTAATCCATGATGCACCTGTAACCGTGATGTTTATCTCCTTTGTTAGGCCGTGAGGGGTGCGCATGGCTGCTTTGGCCCTTCGTACATGTCCTTCACCAGCGAGATCAGGAGTTCTGGCACGCTTCGTTCCTTGAGCGATCTCCATAGTACTGCTCGCGGTAGACGGTCGAGCGCTTTCTCCAGGTCGAGGAAGACTAGGTAGCAAGGTCGGAGCTTTTCTCTATACCTTTCCATCACTTGCCTAGCGATGAAGATGGCATCCGTTGTGGGTCTTTCAGGCATGAAAACGACCTGTTTCTGGGAGACCGGGACCAGCTCCCGCAGCTTCTTATCGACCAGCCGCTAGTACAACTTCATGGTATGCGTAGTCAACTTGATACCGCGGCAGTTGGAGCAGTCCATTACGTCGTCCTTCTGTTCGAAGATGGGGACGATGGTAATTATCCTCCATGCATCCGGCATCTTTCCTTCCACTGTTACCTTGTTCAGGAAGCTGGTGGGCCACCTCATGCCGTACTCTCCGAGCGCCTTCCATACCTCGATTGGCACCCCATCTGGGCCAACCGCCCTCCCAGCCTTCATCCTCCCAAGTACACACCTAACCTCATTCTCAAGCCTGAGTGCGATGGGACCAGCTGTGGCCTCTGCTTGTGAGTTGTTTTTATAGAAGTCTTTTTTCAGAAGCCCCCTGAAGCACTCTTCCCCCCTCCTCTTGACTTCGGCTGGCTTCCTTAGGATGACACCATCGCTTCCTTTTACACTCTCACCACCTTGATGTCTTGAGTAGCACGACGCCGGGACTTAGCCAGCCTGAAGATAAACTTCTGTGGGTTTCTGCTCTCCAACTTCTCGTACAAAGCGTCCATCTCTGTTCTTTGCCTTGGCTACGGCGGCCTTAGCGACAACTCTCGTAGGTAACGAGGTCAGGGCTCCGGGTCTTCTGTCGGTGCTTGTATGCTTCCTTCTTTTGCTCCACGACACGCTGAACCTCCTCGTTCCAGAGCCACTCTGCCTTGTCTCCTCTGAAGCCACCTAGCGTCTCGCTCAGGACCTCCCTGGCACATCGCAGGATGGTTTCAGCTGCGTTGTCCCAAGTCCGCTGTATTGGCCCGTAAGGATCTGGTAGACCTCCACTATCTTTCGCCTGAGGTCACCCTTCTCCGCTTGGTGCAGCTTCCACTACTGGATTCACCTCTCGGTTCTTACCCTTGCCTTCTTGGGGAGGTCTATTGCAATGTTTGCCAGGAGGGGCATGTGCTGGGGAGCCAGATCTTCGCCGGGTATAACTTTGATATCCTTCACAGTTTTAAGGGTTGATCTTCTTACGAGCACATGGTCAATTTCCGTCTGTCTCCCTCCACTGCTGTAGGTTACTTTTTGAGACTCCCTTTTTGCGAACAACGTGCTGCAGACTGCAAAGTCGTCGGTTGTAGCCAGGTCCAGAACCCTCTCTCCCTCAGCGTTCCTCGTTCCTATCCCTCTACCTCCGTGAGCCCTTTCTAGGCCACTTCTGTCACTGCCGACCATTCAGGTCACTGCTATGGTCAGGTAATCATGTTCCGGCTCATCGATCTTACGGCTTCGTCCGGGCTCAAATGGAACTCGTCCTTATCACTTTCTGGGCACCCGACTTGCGGTGCGACACGGAGAGTATGGTCTAGCACCTTTTCTTCGTGTCTGTCCTCACAGCCATGATCCGATCGTTGATCCTGTTCACAACGGAGACGTAGTCCTTGAAGGACTCCTACCGCTATGGAAACGCCGTTCCGCTTCGTTTCTTCTCCATTGTAGTAGAGCTCGATACCTTCCCCGATTTCCCTGGCCCTAGACCTTTTGATCACGTCTCCTGAGGGCATAGGACTTGGATATTCCTGCGCGTCGCCAGGTCAGCAACCACAACCTCCCGAGACTTTCCAGTTAGCGATCCTACGTTCAGGGTCCCAATTCAAACTAACTTCTTTGGCCGAGGCCGTTCGCTCCTCCGTAGCCCTCGCATACTGACTACAGAACTCGGGCGGGGGTCCTGCGCGCCACTTCCTGGTGACGTCCTAGCATTAACACTGATACTTTTACAACTTTCAGACATGATTGGTGTAACTGCAGTGTTCATCAGCCGCCCTGTCAACCTGGGCCTGACGCTGGTACTAGAAATTTTTTTTGCAATTTTTGCAAGGCATGCTTGAAAGCCCAGCAGGATCGAACTCGTGGTATTCAGAGGTGCAGACATGAGTCTGAACTCTTAGCTATCTCTGCCTCCTACTAAGTCAACACTATCAAGTCATTAACCACTAAATATGGTCTAATAAATATAACAACCACCTATACGAACATGATTCTAATTATTAACTACAACAAGTAGCGACGCTAAAGCAAGCATGGCTGCTGGAGTAAAGTCACGGATAAGGATTAGAATGATGTGGTACTCCCACTCAAATGTGGAAGTGAGATTGGAAGGTGGGCTGCGAATGGAGAGAAAAGGAAAGAAAATTGTGAATAACACAGTAAAGTACAAGCCATTCTGCTCTACGCTGCAAAGCCTGAGAGGCAGACAAGGAATTAGGAATGTGGGTCGGCAAAAGAGGGGTGAACAAGTTCGAGCAGAGAGAGCCTAGTAAATCAACATTACAACACAAGTAAGACATTGAACGATTGGTGAGCCCTTATAGTTTCAGTGATCTGCTCAAGGCGCTAGCACCTTAGCGCTGGGCGTAGGACGACAACATAGCGTGGAATGGTCAAAAGTGCGGCCAGTGTTTGTTTATAGAGCACTTCGGGTGTTATCACAATCATACCATCAAAAACTGATATCGCAAGCTGCAAACCCTCACTATCGTCAGTGGTTGGGTAACTGGACCTTCTGCCTTATAATTTCATTCTGCTGACGGACAGATAGACATGCTCACAGAGGAACGGCCAGAGTTGTAGAGACAACAACCCTCGGCGTGAGCAGGGTTGGGGGCAACCAACCACTGCGAACACTAGAAGATAATTGGGGATCCGGATTCTAAACAGCCATATACTCACCTAATGGCAGTAAGCCACGTGGGACAATGCGGCTCGATGTGGGGACGCAGCGTAGAGATAATTGTTCTGCGCAAGATTTCCAAAATCGCTTTAGTGGCATAGTAGTCAGGAAGGCGTTGTAGTACTTATGGTAATCGTAGTCCTTGCATATCTTTTCTAATCGATGTTTTACACAAGGGGATCTTGAAAGTGATTTTTAAACGGAAAGCTTGCTACTTTCGCATGTGCAAGGCTGGCTGTTTGTTTTCCAAGCTAGAGTAGCGATAGAAGTTTTACAAGACGAGTTCTGAATCCGACCCAATTTACGGATTTTAGGAGAGAAAACTGAAGTGTTTCCGGCTAGCTGCGAAATCCACCTTGAACAAAACGAAAAAATTTACGCTCATTTTTGCAGCATCGACAACAATCAAAATCTCAACAGTTTCTGCTTTCAGATTCAATATTTCTGGTGCCGGTAGTTTGCTGTATTATGACGCATTTTCAAAAATATTGAAAAAGGCGTGGTCCCACGTGGCAGACACGCGAGAAATGGCGTTGTCGCTAATGGGTTAATTTACCAAATCAATACTAGGAAATGATACCCCTTCCGAGGCACTCGCTAGATATTCTCTGACTGATGCCCCATTAACGTATGGAGATTCGATTTATGCTACTTTACCCAATCAATCCTGTAAACCGCTACCCCATTCGAGACTCTTGCGCGGGAACCGATATTTTCAATGGATATCGATCGATAGCACGTGGGTTGTTGGAATTCACACTGTTGCGACACTTCCCTCTCAATACATAATTCGCCTCCCCTCGAGGGCTTAAGAGAAAAATAGGTATTTTGATCGATAGATTGTGATGGAGTTTCCTTATTTACTGAAGTGCCCAATCAAAACTATATTTCCTCACCTCAATGGAGCCTCCTGCGTGGAAACCGATATTATCAATCGCTATCGATCGGTAGCATACAAACTGTTGGAATTTTGACCACCGACAAAATCCTATATTTTCGATCGATATCGAACGGTAGCCTGACCTTTTAACATTTCCACTATTACGACATACCCAATCTGTCGCGCACTCCTCGCGATCCTTTGTTAGTTGGTGTTCATTAGAATAGACACATAGAACAATGATGTGCCGACCAGCCTCGTCGGCGCTGACGATGAAGATGATGCCCGTTGGGCGGTACTAGGGCTAAGCGACCACCCAACATGTGGTTCACATGTGGGTGGTCGCAACAATGAATACCAACTAACAAAGGGTCGTCACACACAGCCGACGAGGCTGGTCGGCACATCAAATTGTTCTACAGGGTGGGGCAAAATTACTGGTGCACTAAATTTTCAATAGCATTTTGAAAATAATTCTCACAAATCAATTCTAAGTATCAATATTATTTACTACAAACATGACAATACAAAAAATGTTAATGCTTTTCAAAATGATCTCCTTTCGCCTCCACACAGTCCTTCAGACGTTCGACAAATGCTTGGCATGTGGCACGCAGGTACTGGTCATCGATTTCGTCCCAAGATTTTGAAAGCGCCGTCTTAAGAGAGTCCAAGTTTGGATGTCTGGTAGAACACGCTTTGCTCTCCAAGATGGACCACACAGAGTAATTCATCGGGTTTAGATCAGAAGAACTGGAGGGCTATGATGAAGATGAAGTCGGGCAGGTGCTCGGCGCACCACGCCTGGACCATCTTTGCTTTGTGTGCTGGAGCAGAATCCTGCTGAAAGCCCCAGTAGGCTTCTCCGAAATGGGATTTGGCCCACGGCTTGAGAACTTCCTCCAGGATATTTTTGTAAACCTCTGCGTTGATTTTCACACCAGCTTCAACGAAAACAAGGGGGTTTCCCCGTAGAGGTGACTCCTCCCCAAACAAGAATGGACTGGGGGTCTTTCGCTATTTCCTGGAGTCTTGCCTTGCTGGTAGCATCAGCAAGTGATCCTGCAATAATCCTCACATTTTGGGAGTTGAAGGCTGCATTCAGAGTAAAAATCTTTTCATCATTGAAAACGATGTCTCGGGCGCGTGCCACCGTGAATCGCTGCAGCAACTTATTGCATCTCTCCAATCTCCTTTTCTTCATAATGTCAGTCAGGAGTTGGCATTTCTGCAAGTGATAGGGGAACTTCCTTAGCTTACTTCTGACAATCCTCCTCATTGACCTCGCGCTTACTCCAACGTCCCTCGCCATCTGGCGCATCGATCTCCTGGCGTTCCTTCGAATTCTTTCTCTGAGGAGCCTAACATTTCTCCGACTCGTAGCTGTTGTAGGACGTCCTCTTCCTCCCCTGTCCCCTTCGGTCTTCAGTTCTTTATAGCGTCGTACTGTATTCTGAACCATCCTCCGAGGTACGGAAAGGATCTTCACAATTTCTGTTGTTTGATTGCCGTCGTTGTGAAGTTTGATGATCGCGCTCCGTAGGTCAGAACGACGGACCATTTTGTATACGAGTACGTAGGAATTACGCAACCTCCAAGCAACATATCACAAGCAAAAGGAACAGGAAAATCACCAAGAAGTGCTAAAAAATTCAAAACGTCTGGGTGCACCAGTAATTTTACCCCACCCTGTATGTGTTTATTCCAATAAATATTCCAAAACCACTGAACCACTTTAAAAAGGGAATAAACAATTCCTGTGGCACGATCAAAGGTCTGCCACACAAACAATACCGTGAATTTCAACCTCATTTGCACTCTGCGCGAAAAACAATTATTTTTTGTTCAAATGGAACTTATGCAATTGAAAAGAGATTATGGTTTAGGCCCCGCCTATTTGGTCGAGCGCCGCCCAGTGGTAGCAACCACTTCGATCAATCTCTGATTACTCCCCTTCATGTCCCATGCATAGACGCAGATGACTTTTTAGGTTTGAAATCGAGGTTTTGGCTTAAAGGCAAGAATCAGGATTAAATTGATGGGGTAATTCCACTCAAATGTGAAGGTAGGTGCGCCGCAAGTGGAGAAAAAGGAAGAAAATCCTGAAATACACAGGAAATATGGGCAATTTGCCCCATGCTGTGGAGATGTTCAAAAGATAGGCAGGGAGATGAGAGATTATGCGAGCGAAGAGAGTGGTAGGGAAATCCAAGAAGAGAGAGCACAGTACATCAACGTGGCGACGCAGACAAGATATCGGACGGCGGGCGGACCATGTTAAGTTCGGTGGAGTCTGTAGTCCAGTCCATGGCGACTAGTGTACTAGTGACGCATTCCGATGTAGAAAGGAGGCGCTACCTTCGCACTGGCTTACCCAGCTTCTAGCCATGGTGAAAGACTTAAGTGGGTCTGAGCCCAAACTTTGCCTTTAAGAAAAATTTTTGCGTAACCCTCGCCCAATGTATGCACTCCGACAAACCGTACCCACTTCTGCCGAAACCCTGCTTAGAGCCGCACATGCCCTGAGAGCGATTGTCCACCCAACGGTAACAGACCCCAACTATTTCCTTGGGTGTACCTAACCAAAGGGGGGTTACAAACACACGGATAAACAATCCTGATTTATATATAGAGGGAAGAGGGATAAAGGAAGGATAAAGGATGAGGAAAATCCAGGTTGAATGGCAACAGCGATTTTTCCTTACCTTGTGAAAACGCGGTTCTTCCCATTCTCTTCCTATAAGATCCTACTTACTATAAAGTGCTTCGTCTGTCGTCTATCTGTCGTCTGTATGTCTGTCACGAAATTCCCTAGCTCCTCGGGATCCGCCTGGAGGGACCGGGTCAAGTGTGGAATGGGTGGGCAAGGTCTCACGAAACACAGAACACACCAGCTAAGCGGAGTCCCGCCCACAGAGGGCGTGGCGTGCGTCGAAATGAACTGTACCGAAGACCAAGATTTCGGTTTCAGTGGCAAAACGAACTGGGCCAAAAAGTGGGTAAAGGTGTGCATTGGTAAGTCACATCGAACTAGGGAGACCCACTTCCGGTGAGCGGGGCGTTCTCTAAAAAAGCTGTGCTTTATGAAAAATTTCATAACTCGCTTGGGAGAAAGCCTACAGAGCAGAAAACAATTAGGTGTGAGGGAGCAATGTCTAAGGTGTTTCCTGTATACATGAAGTGGACGGAGGCCCGCCCAGAATGGGTGGGGCGCGCTCTGAAGTGTACAGCATTTTCTACAAGTCCTATAATTCGGGCTGAGGAAGTCTCAAAGAGCTGGAAAAAGGTGGATAGAGGGGTATGGAGGAGTGGAGGCCACCTGTCAATGGTGTACGGGGCTTGACCAAAGTGGGCGGAGTCTGCGACAAAAATGCAAAACTCGGCTCCAAGAAGTCCTAGAGATAGGGAGAACGGGGTTAGAGGTTGGCGAGGAAAAAGAGATCAACCGCTATCAGTGGGCGGAGCACGCACCTAAGTGGGCGGAGTTTGCCGGAAATGTCGTAATTTGGTTCAAAGAGGTACCAGAGACCGGTGCAAAAAGGGTGAGAGGTCGGCGAAAGGAAGGGGGCCAAATGCCATTGGTGGGCGGAGCACGCACCGAAGTGGGCGGAGTTTGCCACGAGATTTATTGCCCGGAAGCAGTCCGGAGACCGGGAAAAAGAGGATAATGGTTGACGAAGAAAAAGAGGTTGAAAGCCGTCGATGATGGAGCGGATGGAATTTAGCTGAGAATTCAGATATTCGTGGTGTATCAAGCCAAATTTGAAAATTTTCGTCGCACCATCAAAATTCGCCGCAGATCTGTGTTGTGCGCGCAATGCGTGCGGCGCCAACTGGTCCACCAGTATAGCAATTACAGAGTACAGATAGACAGAGTGACCAAGTGGCTGAAAAACCGGCATAACAACAAAGTGCTAGTAGGGAATTCTCACCCACACTCCTTCTGTTTAGAGGTACAGTCAGGAAAAATCTTTACATCAGAAGAAGTTGCATGGGCTTGCTCGTGAACGTGGGATGATTCGCCGTGTAACGGCTTAGCTTGATCTGAAACAAAAAAAGGACCGGTAAGCAAATAGAAACTGCAAGGTTGTACCAGATCTCGAAAATCTAGAAGTCAGTTTGGAAATTTTCGAAATTTTGAATTTAGACAAATTTTAACACAGAGACTTTGCTTCTCCGCTATCATTAGTAAGATTTTCTTGCTGTTTCCTACCAGTTGGTGCAGCACGCTGTTGCATGCACAACACGGTCTTGCGGCGATATGGAGCGGTGGCGTAAATTCTCAAATTTGGTCCACTACACTACGAATGTTTGGTTTTCGACCTAGATTTTATCGCTTGTCCCGTGCTTCATCCACCCATGGCCTTTGACTTCCCCTCCTTAGTCAAGCATTGTCCACTTTTTCCCGGTATCCCGACCACCTCTAGACCGATTTTTGAATCTCGTGATAACCTCGGCGTATTTCGGTGCATGTCCAACTCACCTTTTTTTCCTCGTCAAACTCTCCCCACTTTTTACCCAGTCTCCAAACTGTCTCTGAGCCGATTTATGTTTTATGACGAGCCCCGCCCAAATTGGTGCATGCTCCGACCACCATTTCAAATTCACCTCCATTCGATCCCTACCCACTATTTACCCAATCTCTAGCACTTCTTGATATCGAGTGATAGGTTTTGCAACAAACTCCGCCCATCTGGGCGAATGCCGCGCCCACCAATAATGATCGACCTCCGTCCCTCCGTCAACATCGATTAATTTTTTCCCGGTCTCTGGACTGTCTCTGAACCAAATTGCGAAATTTCACAACTATATCCGTCCAATTTGGAGCATGCCCCGCTCACCAAGGGCAGTCAACCCTCTTCCCTACAGCAACCTCTACCCACTTTTTTCGTGGTCTCCGGTAATGGTAATTTTCAGAACCGTATAGCTTTCAAAGAAAACTTCACCCAATTCTTGTGCTAGCCGCGCCCTTAACATTTAGCCTCCCCTCTTCTCTGACCTCTATCCACCCCTTTTGCGCTCTTCAAGAGTTCTCGAGACCTAATTACGAGCACCTGTAGGAAATGCTGTGCACTTCAGGGCACGCTCCGCCCACTGTGGGCGGGCCTCAGCCCACTTCATAAATGCTGGAAACGCCTTAGATATTGCTTTCCTAAGCCTATTTGTTTCTTGCTCTGCAGACATTCTCCAAAGCGAGTTATGATTTTTTATTTCATGAAACATTGCTTTTTAGAGAACCCTACCCCAGCGAAGGTGGGTCTAACTAGTTCGAATAGACTTTGCACATCTTTACTCATTTTCTTCCCCAGTCTCCTGGTTGTTTTGAGATCTAATTCAAAATCTTCGTCAGTACCGCTCATTTCGATGTACCGCTTAGATGCTGTATGTTTTGCACTTCTCGAGGTGTGGCCTACCCACCCATAATTGACTCGGTCTCTCCACACAGACCTCCAGGAACTAAAGAATTTTGTGACAGACATACAGAACGACAGACGACAGACATATGACAGATAAAGTGCTTTAGGGCAAGGTCTCACGAAGTACAAAACATACAACAGCTAAGCGGAGCCCCACCCACGGTGGGCGTGGCGTGCATCGAAATGAACTGACCGAAAAACAAGATTTCGAAATCAGTGACAAAACAACCTCGATTGGGCAAGACGTGGGTAAATGTGTACACTGGTAAGTCACATCGAACCAGAGAGACCCACCCCCGGGGGGCGGTGCGTTCTCCGAGAAAGCAGTGCTTTATGAAAAATTTCATAACTCGGTTGGGAGAAAGCCCTACAGAGCAGAAAACAAATTGGTGTAAGGGAGCAATGTCTAAGGTGCTTCCGGCATATACGAAGTTGACGGAGGTTAGCCCACAATGGGCGAAGCGCGCTCCGAAGTGTACAGCGTTTTCTACAAGTCCTCATAATTCAGGCCGGAGAAGTCTTATTGAGCCGAAAAAGGTGGATAGAGGAGGAGTGGAGGCCAACCGTCATTGGGCGGGGCATGACCAAAGTGGGCGGAGTTTGCGACGGAAATTCATAACTCGATTCCAAGAAGTCCCGGAGACCGGGAAAAAGTGGATAGAAGTGGGTAAAGGAGTGGAGGCCAACTGTCATCGGTGGGCGAGGCATGACCGAAGTGGATGGAGTTTTTGCCGGAAATTCAAAACTCGGTTTTAAGAAGTCCTGAAGACCGGGAAAAAGTGAATTGATTTCGTCAATTTCGTCAACGGAAGGGAGGTCAACTGCTATTGGTGGGTAGGTGGATAGAGGAGGATGAAGGAGTGGAGCCCAACTACCTAGTGGGCGGAGCATTTCGAAGGTAGGCGGAGTTCTCCACAAACTTTGTGACTCAGCTGCAGGAAGTGATGGAGACCGGGAGAGGAGTGAGGGAAGGAACGGAAGGGAATTTAATGGTGTGCGGAGGATACACCAAAAAAGCAGGATTCGCCGCCAAAATTATAAATTGGCTCCAAGATAGTTTATAGATCGGGTACAAAGTGGGAAGAGGTTGGCGAGTAAGAAACAGATAGGTGGGACATGCAAAGAAATGGGCGGAGTTTACCACAAGGTTCATAAATCGGTCCGGAAGCAGTTCGAGGCCGAAAAATGGACAATTTGTTGACGACTACGGACAATTGGCGGAGGAAGGAGGGAAACTCAAAAGCCATCGATGGATGGAGCATAGGGCAATGGGATAGAATTCAGCTCGAAAGTCAAGTATTCGAAGTGTATTGGGCCAAATTCGAAAATTCACGCACACACATCCTATCTCGCCGCAGAACTGTGCTGTACGCGCAACGCGTGCGGCGCCAACTGGTAATGTAATATGTTAGTGAGGTCCTTATTATTTCTTCAGGTTTCTCTTGAATTTGTTCACTGCAGTATGGCTTTGTCAAGGATTCTTGCCGCTCTATGAGTGAGAATCGAGTCACATTTTCGCTTCTACAAGCCTTGGTCGCCAAATTATTATTGGTAAAATAACAGCGTATCACTGGTTCACGAAGTTCCTCCAACACCGACTTAAAGGGCCAACCAAGAAGACGATGACCGCTTGAAATCGTCGTGATCATCAAGATCATGACTCAATACATTCCGACCTAAATGTGACAACTTGTGGCTTAGCAAGGATCTTTCATTACCCTAGCAGAAACATTACACATATCTTACATACAACAAAGTGGCTCAAGGTACATTGGTGTTAACTAAAACTGAAACCAAATTTGCCCAAACAGAGGGATTTATTTGAATCATCACCAGCACCGACAGCTTTCAAACAACATTGTTACCGGGCGGTAGTGGCGAAGGGCGCTGCTTACCACGCGTGTGGTTTGAGAACTGATCCTAGAGCGTACAGCGTCCAAGCTGACCGAGCCTTCCATCGCTCCAGCATTGGATAACCTGTACTAAACCTGTCTGGGGGAACACAGCACTGACTTCGGCCGGAGTTTCGTGGGCCAAATTGCACTCAAAGCGCCGTTACGATACTAAATGGAACAAAACACGTGGTGTATCACAGGAAAGGATAGATCAATGTCGAATGCTTTATCCTTACGCTTTTAATGTCGCGGTTTGAGAAAATGGATATTGTTACCCATTCGGAATCAGGACAACAAGTAGTATTGAATGAAGATCAATTCAGACACCTCGATCTGATAATCGTCGCGATAATGGTTTTACTGATTTATTAGGTTGTCGGAAAAGTTCTTGCGCATTTTCTTGTTCATCTTGCAAAAACTTTTGGGATCATTTTGATAAATTCACTGTTGAACGCATGTGAGTGGGGTTAATGCTCTTTCCACAGCATTTCTGTCGTACCATTTCGCAGGGTTTGAAGCTTAGAAACCGTCTTTCACTAAAGGTATGTCCGACTGCTCCTGTCTTTATAGGCACGCAAAGTGCACCGATTGAAGCGACGCAGTAGGAGGCAGACGTGTTGTGATGGACCTCCACACTATATTTCACTATATGCCAATTATTTGGTTGCCGAATTCTGGATACCTGAGAAAAACTCGAATCTGGTCGGTCTACCACCCTTAGTGACGAGTGTATTCTAAAGTCGACTGGAGGGAGACCTTGGTGCAACACACAGTACCTGGCGGAGCTTTTTCAGTGCTATCAGATGGCCGCTGGCTCAATGGCCGCTCCTCA
Organism: Ostertagia ostertagi; assembly: GCA_036418205.1. Lineage (NCBI taxonomy): Eukaryota > Metazoa > Nematoda > Chromadorea > Rhabditida > Trichostrongylidae > Ostertagia > Ostertagia ostertagi. The sequence goes on along the minus strand of MU868456.1, from coordinate 125,928 downwards.
ATATCGCCTCGGAAAGAAGTGAAATTGTGGCGAAAGGAAATTTCGTGATCTGACTGACCACGGCTATCAAGACGAGAAGATTTTGTATAAACATTCTGATTTGTCGCCCGTCTCTCTTGTTAACTTTGTTGGTGGTAACAAGAAGTGGGATCATCACTTAAGCAGCACGCGAAAGCACAACTGGCTCGGATGCGAAGAACAAAAGATTGCTAAGCCGATTGGACAACAGTAACTTGGGAGACCACTTGGAAAGCTCATGAGGCCGCAAATGTTTCGCTCACGGAGTGCTGCTGCCAACGAAGTTCACTGCTATTGGTGAACAATAATATTGGCAAGTAGATCGGTTCGCCAGCATGGTGCCCGGAAAACCTGAGAAACTTCACTTTATATCGTAGCCCGCTCAATAAGGAAGAAGGTCCAGGAAGTCTCCAAGCACGTTATGAGATGATATGACTCACCTAGTGTGTCCAGCAAGCCTGGTAGAGGCAGAATACCATGCGCCTCTGCTGCCGTCGAAGGTACTGAAATAGGGGTAGTCCGATGATCCGGATCTACTCAACCTCAATCTCTTCGAGCTTTTCGCCCCGACACGGGATTTTTGAACGGCTGGCAGCAATGTTCAGACGATTATGGTGGCGTATGTATTAGGCGATTCAAAAAGTTCTGTCGTTTCCGACCCTCCTCTTTTGGATGCTTAGTTTTCCTTAAAATCCGGAAAAACTGCAACCGGTATGGATATCGATTCAAAAAGCTTTTCCTGCTCTACCTAAGGCTGAGCTCATCTTTGTCCTAAAATATTCTTTTATAGCTTTTCAAAGCTTGTATGCGGTATACTCGATGAGCAAATGGCATGACTTTCGTTGTCTAGTCTTGAACAGACCGGGAACAGTTCAAGGTATTAACGATGCTTTTGGCCTAGATTCGCAATAAATGGGCTCAGAAGCAGTAGTTCAAAAAGTTATTGTAACGGAAACGAGAGATTTGGGTATGATAATAGTGGCCGTCAATATCGGACGTTGTCACCGATTAGCCAAAAGCTCTGCTCAAAGCGCGTGCGCAAAACCATAGAGGAGGTTCTGCTCAACCTGGACGTATATGGTTTGTAGAGCCAAGCTATACGGAGGTAGCTGGAAAGTCTCAAAAATTTGATAGGGACATGCCGCGACGAATCACCAATTTGAAGGGTCGTCCATCAAATTGTCGCTTGTTTTATGTGATGAGAGCGGTTTGCTTTTCTACAGATCTGCGATGTACAATAGAGAGCGGATCCTACTCTTCAGCCCACGAAGCTTTGCTGAATAGATCGACAAGGATCAAGCTCTATAAACTTTGCAGAAGTCAAACTGTGCTGGAGGAGGGTCATGACAGCTTTCACGAGGTCAGCGGCTGACCATGTTCTTCCGTACAACCTGGGACTGTTACAGTGGAAAAGCAGCCTTGAAATTACATCAAAATTCACCAACAACCCCGAGACATGTGCCCAGCATTCCTCATTAAAAGGTGGTGGGGTGGACACAACCGTGAAAGATGCCTTGGACGCACAACGCACCGCCAACCCTTCACAAGTTGGACCAGCTGCTTCAGAATGATCCTGCGAAAAACTTACTGAGTAGACTTTTGCACTATCCACTGTCACATTTCTGACGATCCCGATAGATTCCTTGAAGGGAAACGCATCAAAACCCAACGTGATGCCAAAACGACATCCCCTCAGTTTATCGCCTCCAGAGGTCCAGCATTCTGAACAAACGTACCCATTTAAGCGGCTTCTTATAGAGAGGTTTGAGCATTTGAATTGTTTTTTATTCGTCTTGAAAGGTTTAGTTTAAGCGGAGGTACAGCATTTAAAGTTCGGGGTCGAAAAACAACAGAACTTTCTGAAGCGCATAATATTTAGCGGATGTTGGCTGCATTAAGGAAGAAAAGCAATTTTGAAAGAAAGTTGTCGAATGCGAAAGATCTGTCCGACAACCTAATATTTCTATTGGGTTGGAGCATAATATCGTAGCGTTTTTTTTTCAAGCGTGGAAATAAGTATCACCAAGTATCAATCAGTAAAAGTACTTGGGATGGTAAAAAAGTCCTGAGCTGATTTTTTGAAAGCTCCAGAACTTTCGCTTATTGACTATACTTAGGAATTTGTTACTGGTCAGATCGCATTTCGCTGTCGATCGATATTTCTCCGCAGTAGCGTATATATTGCGTTGCTTCTTTAAACTTGTAACACATTGACGACAACGCGGGGATATATATCCGCGCATTGCCAGGCCAGTGTCGGACCGTGCGGGATATATCTTCCCCGCACCCCTTACACTCACTTTTTTCGCGCCACGCGTTGATTTCTTTCAGAAGTTTCTGTGTATTTATCCCTTGGAAGACTAAACTTTCATGTAGCTGAAAACAGTAGTGGGACATGAGTGGGTAGTATGACTCCGATTGTAGAGGGAGGATTCGGTTGGAACCATACGAAATCTTCAGCATTAAAAAACTTTTCGTTTACTTGTTTCTTTTTATGAATGTGAAGATTTAAATAGGAGTAGTTAGAAGTAGATACGGAACCTTTATTGATGGATATGGGTGTTCTTGATTGAAATAATCAACACAAATTGCGTTTTGGAAGTCCATTGTGCTAGTATGAAAAATTTTCCACTTTTTCATTGTAATTTCCACGCCATTCGGATCGACATTCCACGACTGTTTTACCCGGCGGTTAGGTGTACTCACTGCAATTGGGGACTGATCTGGTTTTTGTTTATGATCATTATTTACGTATTAGCATTTCAAAATCTGCTGGAACGGCCTGAGGCAGGCCGCGCCCGCAAAATCGCCTCGGTCCCACGTTCGTGGCCAAAAAGCCAAAACGCGCATTGGGTCGTCAATGTGTTAATAGTGATGCGCATTCCACAAGAAACTTTTGACGCGGATTTATCTTCACATGAAATGACGCTGCGGCACAGGACAGTGGCAGCCGTCACCATTATCAGCATCGCATTGGGAAGGGACACCACTTCCATCATCAGTGCCAAGCTCTGGTTCGCAGGCTTCGAAGGAGGAGACACGGCTTCCGAAGACAAGACAAGGTTGAGAAGCCCCCAAACAGTGGAAGACTCCACCGTTCTCGGCGCTGTCGAAGAGGATCCGGACGTTAGCACCCGCAGCCTTGTGATAAGACTCGGGTGCACCCATCCCACAGTCCCCTTCACGACCTCGCCACAGGAAAGTGGTGACTCAATGGATTCCTCATGTCTTGACCGATAGCACGCGGTTCAGGCGGGTACCCATTTGTCAGTTTCTCCTTCTTTGCCCGCACCGAAAGGGGTTTTTGGAAGGCGTGATTACGAGAGATGAGAGTGGGGTCCTATACGATTCTAACAAGCACGGTGCCGTGTGGCTCCCTCGAAGAGAGGGCCTGCCGACACAAGCAAAATCGGACCTTCATCACCCCAAAAGCTGTCTCCTTTGCTACCTCTGGGATTCGTGAGGAATGCTGTACTATGATATGCTCCCGTAAAGACATACCGCTACCGGCAGCATTTACGCCAGTCTGCTCTAGAAACTAGCGGACGCTGTCCGAGAAAAATGACCGAGACGAATTTCTGTCCACCTACTCCTCGATGACGCCAGGCCCCACATACCTAAAGAGACTCGTGCAGAATTGGAAGAGCTGATCTGGGACGCGGTTACTCATCCACCCTATTCCCCTTACATTGCCCTCTCTGCTTATCGCTTACTCCATCCCCTTAAGGCATCCCTAGCGAAGAAAAAACTCACCAAAGTTAAAGAAGTAGAAGTGCGGTCAGCGATTTCTTTGACTCTCAGTCTGCTCTGTTCTGTGAGAAGGAGGTCGCTGACCTGCCTATTAGGTGGGACTCTGTAGTGAGTAACAATGGTGATAATATTGTTGAGTAGATCCCATTGTACGCGGAATAAAAAAGTAAAGCTCAAAAAAGTGTCGAACGGCTCAGGACTTTCTTAACATTCTAATATCACTCGAAAAACCGCTCATGCTATTCGAAAGTACTCTTGTCGCTCTACAAAAACGTGAATGTCATTTCGTTCAGAATTGTAGCTCTACTCAGGCATAGAGCTTAGAAGTTGGGGAATTCAGACGGCGAAAATTAGCTTTTCGACAACTGCTATTCTTCGCTTCAAACAAGGGAGAGAAACGCCAAATCGGAAGTACTTTTGTGTTCATTGCTTTGTTGAAGCTCGCTCTAATCGACCCCACCTTTTCGATCAAATCAAAACCATATTCATTTCGTACAAATTGAGAATAATAAGGACTTCGGAAACGGGCTCTATATTTTTTTAAATTCTATATTCAATGACCTCCTGCAAAACGCAATCAAAGTTGTAAATAATGACCAAGTGAACATCACTGATTAGATTTAGGATTTTATTTTTTCCTTCAAATGTTTGTGTGAAGAAATGGAGAATGCAAGCGCTACGACATTACACTCCAACCCAATAAAACTAAGACAAATGAATCCTTTGGTCTTATGACATTCCAAACTGTCTGAAGCGACTGTTTCAATTCTGCTAGCAGTCAAATGAAGTTGTTAAGCATGACTTTTGATATAAGCCATCTCGCAAAGCTTTTTTATGAATAAAACGTTCTCTTTTGTGATAGTGTGACCTTAATCTTGGGAAATTTGAGTACCCCAATATCTTTTAGATGGCGCTTAGAGGATGCGATTACGATAAGGAAAGGCCGCATCGGGGGAGTATATGAGCCACACGAAGCAGTTACTTGGCTGTCATGGGAGCGAGGTTTCACGACGAAAGGTGTCCTGGTTGCTGAGCAGGACTTCCGAAGCATTCTGCCCCAGAACCGTTACGCCAACTAGTTCAGTTGGTGACTTGGGCAAGTTATTCGCTATTGGCTTTTTATTTGAAAGATCATTCCCTTTTTAGTGGCTTCTCTTTTAGTGGCTGTATCCTCCAACTTGCAATTACAACGTCTTATCAATCGAGAAACTATGCTTGTCAATGGAGGCTATCGGCATTAACACGTCCGAACAATTTCTTCCGTTGTCGCCGCTCCTTCATGGTCGAAAATGAACGGGCAATCAAAAGCAGAATTCATGTTGGAAAACCAACCAATTTCAAATTAACTTTGGGATGGTGAATGGTACACGAAAGAAGGAAAAATCATGAGAAACGGTCCGGAACCCGAGAAATGAGACCTCTTTCTTGCCCATTAATTTACTCATTGATGCGACTCTCATCGCTGTGCTCTCTTCAACACTAAGCTCTCTCTGCTATCTAATCACTCGCCGCGTAGACCTGCGGCGAGTGATTAGATAGCAGACCGCCGACCGCGCCAAGACTGAGCTATGCTAGATCGCCGAGGTCAAATCTTTCGCTGCTACTTGCGCGTCAGTCCGCGGAGGTCCGCCGGTATCTCAACTAGGTGAATTACTCCTCCTTCGACCTTCATTCATATCACGAAATTCTCCTTCAATGGGGTACTACCAGGGTCAACCCTGCGTTGCGCAAATTCCAAAATTTTTACGACCCCCTCCTTTTCGGAGGGTATCGGTACAACACCCCCCCCTTTTAACTATTATGTCTTTCACATAACCTAATGCTCATCATTGATGTGTGGGCAGTCACCGACATGAAGAAGTGGTGGACCGCGGCCAATCCGCGCGCTTTGTCTCGCTCAGGGGACGGAAAGCGAGGCAACATGAAGTTTTATTCAATAAATATTAAGTCGGTCCACAATTTTTGAGAACCTTTAGTGTTTTTCGATTTATTACTTATCTTATTTCTCTGATCTACTTGTCCAGCATGTATACATCATTACCAGTTTTGCTTCGCCCGCTATCGCGCGCATCACACGGCAGGCTTTAGCGAGATTCGAGACCCATGGAATATCAGCATGTGGTACCCCATTAAACACCTCAATATTAAATGTGTTAGATTTTTCCCCAGTTTCGCTGAAGCTGCCATTCGAGAATACGCGGATAACCTTCTGGAAGTCGAACTGCGTATAGTGGACACAACTATAAACAGCATTTTTCTTGGAATAAGATGATTTAGCGGTGAAGTAGGATGCTCTCCAGTACTCAAATCAAAACTATAATATGCCTATTACATAAGGTGAGGAGCTACTGCTTATCATTCATTTACATCCATCATTATTTGAATCACGAAGGATATTAGCGCGTTAAACTGTGGAGGTTTTCTTACTAGGCAGAAATGAAAACTTATCATCTGCTGCGAGACTGTGTTTTTAAAGTATTATTGCAGTTCGAATTCTATGTCAAGTAATGGCTCCGAATATATTGAAAAACATGTGCACTACCTTTATTTGTACTACGACGACTTAGCTACACATTTGTAAGTGGAACGCTCTTTCCAGCGTGCCCGTTAAACGACCATTACGACTGTCTTCTTTTTTTGCGCGCCTATCGCGTCGGCCCTGATCAAACTCGTTCTATCAGTTTTTCGGCACCCCCAACAATTCCCGTCCCACTCCACATAACACTTGTAGTAGGGCTTGCCTGTGTGCAACGCGAAGCCAGGCAAACGAATCGACGACTCTTTGCGTTCTAGCGCATCTTATACGGCCCTTACCACATTATCAGTTCTGCACCACACCAAACAATGTCCCCGTACTCACCCCACAAATACTTGTAAGTATATGGTTGCTCTGGTGTCACGCGCGAGCCAGGTCAACAGATCGAGCGTTCTTTTGCGTTCTGGCGCACCTTATCGCGCTTATCCATCATATCAGTTTCTGGCACCCCAACAAATTCCCTCCCACCCACATCAAATACTTGTAAGAATGGTTTGCCTTGGGTCGTCAACGCGAGCCAGGCAACGAGAATCGACGACTTTTTGCGTTTTCGAGCGCAATTATTATCGCCCTTATCATCATTATTCAGTATTCTGGGCACCCACAACAATGGTCCCCGCTCCCACGCCCACCATAAATACTTTAAGTATGGTTGCTCTTTGGTGAACGCGAGCCAAGAGCAACGGAATCGACGTCTTTTGCGTCTGGCCGCACCCTTACGCCCTTATCCATCATCATCAGTTCTCGGCACCCACCAACAATGTCCCCGTCCCACCCACATACTTGTACAGTATGGTTGCTCTGGCAATGTCAACGCGAGCCAGGCCACACGGAATCGGACGCTTTTGCGTTCGCGGCACCTTATCGGCCTTATTCCAATCATATCAGTTCTGGCACCACCAACAATGTCCCCGTCCCACCTCACAAATACTTGCTGATTATGGCTTGCTCTTGGTCGTCAACGCGAGCCAGGCAACGGAATCGACACTTTTTGCGTTCTGGCACTTATCGGCCTCTAATCCATCATTATATTCTGGTGGCACCCACCAAAACAATGTCCCCGTCCCACCCACATAATACTTGTCTCATGTTGCGCTGGTTCACACGCGAGCCAGGCAACGGAATCGACGACTTTTGCGTTCTGGCGACCTTATGCGGCCACTTAATCCATCAATTATCAGTTCTGGCACCACCACAATAGTCTCCGCCACCCCCTAATAAACTTGTAAGTATGGTTCTCTGGTGTCAACCGCGAGCCAGGCAACGGTAATTCTTGTCGTCTTTTGCGTTACTGGCTTCGCCTTATCCGGCACTATCCATCTTTATCAGGTCTTGGCAGCCATCCCAAACAATGTCCCCGTCACCCCACATAAAACATTGTCAAGTATGGTATGCTCTGCGGTGGGGCAACCGAGCCAGGCACGGAATCGACGTCTTGCGTTCTGGCGCCGCCTAATCGCCCCTTATCCATCATTATCAGTTTCTGGCACCCACCAACAATGTCCCCGTCCCACCCCACATAACATTGTAAGTAGGTTTGCTCTGTGTCAACGCGAGCAGGCAAACGGATATCGCGACTTTGACGTTCTGGCGCGCCTTATCGCCTGACCATTCATCAGTATCAGTTCTGGCAACCCACCAAGACAATGTCCCCGTCCCACCCACATTATACTTGTAAGTACGGGTTGCCTTCGGCTGTCAAGCGCGAAGCAGGCAACGGAATCGACGACTTTTGCAGTTCTAGCGCATCTTATCAGCCAGTTATCAGTTGCCTATCGCTTCCAGTCAATGTACCACAATGTCTGCGGACCGCGCCCACATAAGTTTGGAAGTATAAGACGGCTCTTTACCAATATGACGGCAAAACGAACATGCGATGCTCGCGTTTTCTAGCCCCTCTTATACAGCCTATTTTCCGTCGTTTCGAGTTCCTATCACCCGGCGTACCACTGGTGTCCCCATCCCACCCCTAGTAACATATGTAAGAACCACTGCCGCTATCTTGGACTGTGACTCGAGCTATGAACAATTTGCCGGTCAAACACACACACACGGACACACCAACGAGACCACACGCTACGCCGCTTAATATATGTTAGATAGGATTATTAGCAACCATCTCGCAATGCCTGAGGGTGGTAATTATGGGTGTTCTACAGTGTCTTCTTGTCACTTCATACGTTCTGATCTGAAGCCGAAATTGTCATCCCGAATCAGTTCTCAACCCACGACATCTCAATTTCCTGTTAGGTTTCCTATTAGTTCTTTCGATGACCATCTTACTTACTATTGGTGTGCAGTTGAACTGCGGTGCAACTGTGCAACAAATCCACGAGCCGCACGTAAGATTTGCTCAAACGATTCGGAGTTCTGACAGTACAAACCAAAACGCCCGTGAACTCGAACTTCCTGATGTCGTTTGGCACAATACGGGAGGGCCTTTGCGCTGAAGACCGGCATCAACTAATACCAGTGTCAGTGATGGGAAGAATTGTTGACAGCTTGATGGCAACGCCTTAGACTTGAAAGCAAAGGAAGACAAAATTTATTTTTCTCTGAGGTCGTTCGAGGCCGCCTTGCTAAGAAAATTCCTAAAAAATTAGAGACTCTCGGGCGGTCAGTTCTTTTAGCTCCTAATCAGTAGCACTAATAAGTAGCACTAATCCTGCGTCAACGAACGACTATCCGCTCTCCTCTCTCAATCACCTTCTGGAGAAGAAATCTCACTTGAATCATCATAAAGTCAAAATCGACATCCAATATTTCTTCGATCAGAACTCTATGAAATTCTATAAGAGGGACACTGAATACCCACCCTCGCATTGGTTATATGTTGGTAATAATGGTGATGTATACTGTGCTGAATAAATACATCAGAGAAAAAAGATACGTAATTAAGTCGAAAAACACCAAAGGTTCTCAAAAATTATGGATCGACCTAATAGAAGGAATTTGCAAATTTTTGCGTAAACCAATACATGATAAAAGTCAAAAAGATTTATACTTTCAGAAACCTACCAAGTTTTTTTTCGATCTCTCAATTTTCCTTATTTGATAATCTGAAAAAACTAAACCTTGTAGCAATTACGTTGTAATCGAAACCCCTCCATTCAGAAACTTATATTTTCCTTCAGAAGCGGGCTCATGGATTCGGACACTAAAATTTCAAAAATTCAAGTAGTTCTCTTCCTAAAAAGTAATTGAAATAATGCGAATAATCTATATTTCAAAAAATCGTCCCGTTGTTCCGTTTTCTGTGCACACGCGAGTTTTCGACATTCAAGCACTCCTAACTTTTCATAGTCAACTTTTTGCAGATATTCAAGGCTAACTAGAAACTAGAAAATTGGAGCTTTCAAACAGGTACCTCACCTTTCTCCAACGATCTCTCTTTCGAAAAATAGTCACGCTGTTCCGTTTTTGTGGGGTTCGTGGTCCGATTTTTGAGAAAGCGCGAGTTTTCGACATTTAAACGTTCATAACTTTCTTCATAATCAACTTTTTGCGGATGTTCAAGGCTAATTAGAAACTAGAACATTAGATCTTTCGAACAAGTAGTTCTTCACTTTTTTCTAACGACCCCTCTCAAAAAATAATCCCGTTGTTCCGTTTTTGTCACCTTGATTTTTTCAAGCCATTTTCATGGACCGCGACTATGTAGTCTTCAAAGACCCATAACTTCCTCAGAAGTTGATGTGATGAGAAGCGGTAAGGACCGTAGGAATCTACTTGAAGAGTACTTTCTGATAGGTGTGATTTCCTGAGACTCTCTCTATTACCTCGATTTTACTAAGCGCTATCTAGAAGTCAATTCACCAAGTTCGCTACACTTTGTTCCGCTTAGAGTCGCATCGAAATTCAATGGAAAGCATCGAAATTCTCTTAAGGATGTTCGTCTGCTCACGGTCACTGACAGATAAGGCGCTCTGGTATGAAAACGCCTGCTCGGGTATGCGCCGTGCACCTGTCTATGGACAGAAGTCGCACTCGCATTTGAAAGTCCTCCATTTTCCCGAAGAAGGTGTTAGCATCGTGACTGAATTGCACTGTACTGTCATATGGTATTCTCCATTCCCCCATGAACTGCTCTTTACTTTGGTCTCCTTGGGATTTCAGGAATGTTCCATCATCGAAGACAGACCATGTTTTTGCACTACGCTATAACAAAGTTTTTGGCTATTGTAATCTTGACCTATGCTGTAGAGCGAAAGCGCCGTCCGGGTGTCAAGGATAACAATGGCTGATAGTGAATCTTATAATGCTCTGCATGCTCTAATGCTCCCATGGAGCTCTTGTCTGTGTCTGTCTCTCCGACAGTTGCACGGTGCAGAGCTCCTGAGAACATTAGAGCGCGAATGTGCACTGCAGGACACTGCACTTTTCAAGCCGTATTGCAGCTCCGTTTCTCTAGATACGACCCCTCTTTGTTCTTTGCGCAACGGAGGGTTGACCCTGGGTACTACTTTGCGCATTCTTGACAGACTGGTCTGCTTTTTTCGCCATTGGCATACCTCCCATGTCCAAATCCCTCCAGAATCCATCGCAATCGCTGCCTTTGATTAGTAAGCACCCTATGCTAC
>MU868456.1:101850-114944 GCA_036418205.1 Ostertagia ostertagi | reverse complement strand
AACTGCTCTACAACTTTGTTCTCCTTGGGATTTCAGGAATGTTCGATCATCGAAGACAGACCATGTTTTTGCACTACGCTGTAACAAAGTTTTTGGCTATTGTAATCTTGATCTATGCTGTCGAGCGAAAGCGCCGTCCGTGTATTAAGGATAATAATGGCTGATAGTGAGACTTATAATGCTCTGCATGCTCTAATGCTCCCATGGAGCTCTTGTCTGTGTGACTCTCCGACAGCTGCACGGTGCAGAGCTCCTGGAGAACATTAGAGCGTGAAAGTGCACTGCCGGACACTGCACTTTTCAAGCCGTCTTGCAGCCCGTCTCTCTAGATACGACCCCCTCTTTGTTCTTTGCGCAACGGAGGGTTGACCCTGGGTACTACTTTGCGCATTCTTGACAGACTGGTCTGCTTTTTTCGCCATTGGCATACCTCCCATGTCCAAATCCCTCCAGAATCCATCGCAATCGCTGCCTTTGATTAGTAAGCACCCTATGCTACTGTTTACTACCAAAGCTACGAGTCGTGATTAAATCCTTGGAGAATTCTGTCATCTAGGCAGGTGAACATTCCCTAATCACAGGGATAGTGATACTCAGGAGATTTGAATGTGGGCTGCAAAGGAGCCTATGCCTTCACTTGACCAGTACAATAGCTACCATACTTATCAATCGCAGCATATGTGGTGTCAGCGCTCTCTCGGGCTCTGATGTTTCCCTTCTCCTCACAGCGCTGTCTCTCGGACCTGGTCGGCCTCGCGAGAAATTGCAGTGTTGCTTCCATGGTGGTTTTTAATCTTAACCCCAACAACGTTCCTGTTTGCGATGTCTAGTTCCCGAACGAAATAACACACCAATTTGATCGCAACCCGTGCCTTTGAGTTGAGCATAAGCGATGTTCGAGTTCGACACCAGTATTCATAAATTGGAAGCTTTCCTTGCATCTGAATTTAGTCAAAGCTACAATCACCACAGCTGCCCACAGTTGCCCACAACAGTTCACTATTTACTCGCAAGTGAGTGGATACTTCCCCATCGAAATTGAGCAATCTTAGACGCAAAAAATGATTGGATCTTGTTTTGAGGGGAGTGCCCACCATCGTGGCTCTTTTTTCTACAGAAATTGCACTGAAGGGCATCTGGTAATTGGTTCCTATGAAATTATATAAATGCAACGGTTGGGGGATCATGAAGCTGAGATTCTGAGTAGTATTCAGCCTTTAATTTCCAATACGTTGTCTAGAATGAGCATCCAGTAGAGGAATTTCATATACAAGATGCAGAAATCTGCGACAAGTCTTTACAGCCGCAAGCAACAGATGTTAGCGCTAGCCGTAGTGTCTCCAGTGATTCATTGCAAGGATTGCAGGGCAGAAAATTATTCGAGTGAAGGTCCCATTCGTAATTCGCTTTGGCTACAAAACTACGTCCGCTCAGCGGAATCATGAAATTTGGCTGATACCAACCATGCCCTTCTCAAACAATTGAGGCCTTTTCAAAAGGACCGAAAATCGATTTCTTGGACCAAGATGTGATATATACAGTGCGTTTCATAATTATAAGCTCCCCCTCAAATTTTGCATTTCCAGAATAAGCAGCCATTTAGGAATTTTTCTAGCATTATCAACGGATTCCCCAGCACGAATAACCCCCGTATCCAAATTTTGGCAGCAGCATCATTTTTCTGAACTTTTTTATAACAGTTTTTTCAATTTTACAGCGTTTCATAATTATAAGCCCTCCCTGAGAAAATAAACAATTAATTATGGAGGACAAGAAAATTCGTGTTTCAAGGGACTTGTAAAGGCTAGAATATGTAGCAAATGCATCTCCAATTCTTATCACCAAATGGCTCGGGGTCGCCTGCTATCTTCTGATGAACAGGCTCAGATTAAAGCTCTTCGTGAAGCTGGGCTTAGTAAGAAAGCCATTTCCAGACAATTAGGAAGATCTGTCTGCTCCATTCGAAGAGTATTGGAAAGACAAGACGTCTACAGATGCAACACAAGCTCTGGACGCCCACGAAAGATTACAGCCCACGATGAGCGAAGAATTCTGAGGGCTGTTTCCAACAGCACCTCCTCATTGAACCAGATACGATCGGAGTTAAACCTTTCCGTGTCAAAAACTACGGTTTGGAGAGAAGCGAGGACATCGTCAGGCAAGCTTTGAAGAAGGCGCCACGGATTACCGACCGCCACAGAGAGGCTCGACTAGAATTTGCAAGGTTGAACTTAGGAAGAGATTGGACGAAGGTAAGCCTGCGTCACAATCTCACCATACAGCTAAACAATTTCGTTCAGGTCGTGTTTTCGGATGAAAAAAAGTTCAATTTTGACGGACCTGATGGAAACAAGTACTACTGGCGTGACCTGCGCAAGGAGCCGGTTCACTTCAGCCGTCGCAATTTTGGTGGAGGAAGTGTGATGGTGTGGGGTGCATTTTGCAATGACGTCGTGCTCGAGCTAGCCTTCGTGAGCTGCAGAATGGACTCCAAGGAATACCAGAACGTCTTAGAGCATCATCTGGTGCCCTTTCTGAGCCGGGGTCGTCATCATAATTATGTCTTCCAACAAGACAACGCTGCCATTCACGTAAGTCGTTCAACAAATGAATGGCTGCGATCCCAAAACATAAGCGTTCTGCCATGGCCAGCCTGCAGTCCCGATCTCAATCCGATGGAGAACATCTGGGGCATCATAGTCAGAAAGGTTTACGCGAACAATCGTCAGTTCCAGAGTACGGAAGAGCTGAAAAAGACGATCGTCGAAGCCTGGAAAGCAATTGATGAAGAACTGCTTCGAAACCTAGTTTCTAGTATGCCTCGTAGACTCTTTGATGTTGCGCTCAAACAAGGAGGAGCCATCGATTATTAACTGTTGTACATATGCCATTTACATTAATAAATTGTTCATGTTCCCAGGGGGTGCTTATAATTATGAAACGGTGCGAAAACCAATACCTACTTAAAAAATTTTATAAAAAAGTTGAGGTGAACGGTATTGCAACCCAAATTCGAATACGAAGGTTATTTGAGATGAGGAATCTGCAGATATTTGCCAAATAATTTCATCTTAGCTGCTTGCTTGAGAACTGCAAAAATCGAGGGGGAGCTTATAATTATGAAACGCACTGTATTCTTCAAGTCTGCATCACTATGAAATTTTTCGATATCTTGGAAGGCTCAAACTATGACATTCCCGAACCATTGCTCATTTTCTGTGCAAATAAGCGGCTAGTGGTCGAGGCGACTGTAAGAAACAATTTAAGACTCAATCAATTTACTTGGCCTCCAAGGCTGTAGTACCCTCTCGAAATTCCGTAAGCCAATTTTGACAAGCCTTTTCGTTCATCAGGTCTAGTCTTCCAATGCTATCCACATTTCAACAGGCTTCTCCACTTGAGTTTTCTTCAGGGGTCAACAGTTGTGAACATAGTTCGAAAAGGGCAGCTTCGGAGCTAGTTGAAGTGAAAGAGGATGATCTCGCTTCGTGATGTGAATGATGGGATCTCTGCCCAACACATTGGCGGGAGCACTATAAATGTATTTTGGCAAGAATGCCCAACTTTTAAAAAATGTGGACATTACTTATGACTCAAGCAGAACTGCTCCGCAATCATATCAGAGTACAGCAAGCGCTCGCAGAAGAAGAACTTGAGAAGCGGAAATTCAAGAAAATCCCACGACAGGAACGAGCGTGTCCCTCCGTCTTACAAAACAGGAGTTCATATTTTTTTCCTACGCCTGTCGTTTAACAACAGACAATATGAAGTTTTAATAAGGAGTAATACCTGGATGCGTGTGAGAGAATATGCTCCTCTCGAACAAAGCAAAAGGCAGGTGATGAATAACCAAAAAGAGAAAAACTAGCATTGATCGTCGGCATCTGTTGATGAAGACGGAGACTCAAGCCGGGAGAACTTCAGAGTTACGGAGTCTGAAGGGTTTGCAGAATTCTGGCTATTGGCTTGGTATCCTTCTGCAATAACAATATAGAATAACAAACAATAAGAATAAAAAAATAAAAAAATAGGAAATAGTAGACAAGACTTCAATAATGCTTGTGGTATGCCTACGAAAGGGAATACACCTCCGTTAATACGAAACTTTGATTAACCGTAACGAAAGGTCTATACATCTATTCTGGTAAATCGTTAGAGGCGGACAAGAAACTTCTTGTTCGACTTCTGACGCGCTAGTCACTTCGCACCAGCCGCCGCTCAAACGTATTCGAGAAGTCATACGTGGTTCCCTCTAAATATTATATGTGCAGTTGAGGATGTGGTGCAACAGGACTGTCGCGAGGGGGGACAAAGATGCGAAGCCATCTCATAGTCAATATGCACACTCCTGCGCAGTTTGGCTTAAACAGATTATTCTGGAGCAGATTGAATCACATCTGCAGTTGCACGGCGTGGACTTGAGATACTAACATTCTATTAACTGCCCTCCTTATTAAGAATTCATTTCCTTGATGACTCAAGGTATAATTCACACATCCTGATCGTCTTGTCTGTGATCTTTTAAAGTTTCTGACGATACTATTTTTTCTGCTCAACATCTCTTTGGAAAAGAGGAAGGGAGCGCTCAGAGAAAGAGTAGCGTTAAGAGTAGTCAAAAAAAGGCATAAGTAGTTCTTACTTTTTGCAAGTCTTTCTGAGAAATTAGCTCGCTATGATTTCCTTTCGAAAAAAAAGTGTGTTTGTGTGTCACGAAATTCATAGCGCGCTTCGCTGCAACGATGGGACGCTGTAATTTTAGTATTATGTAGGGGCAGGACGGGAACATATTTGGTGGGGGTCAGAAAGTGATAACGACTGATAAGAGCTGATAAGAGGCGCTGAAACGCAAATTTCACGAAATTCATAGCGCGCGTCCCAGCAGCAGTGGGGCGTTGGTTCCAAGAAGTGATGTACAGGGTGGGACGGGAACATATTTGGTGGGGGACAGAAAGTGATAACGACTGATAAGAGCTGATAAGAGGCGCTAAACGCAAATTTCACGAAATTCACAATGGGCGTCCCAGCAGCAGTGAGGCGTTGGTTTCGACAAGTGAGATAACGGCTGATAACAATGATGCGTATGAACATAGAGGTCACTCGAAACCAGATTCGAGATAACGCTTTTCATTTCAATAACATTTCATTTGCGTTGTTATCTTAACCCAAAATACCATTCGGCCGCTACACTCCCAGAGTTCCTAAAAATGTACGGTGGATGTTTGAGAAACATGATAATGAGTACTGGGTATTTCCATTTCAAATTCATTAGCGTCAAAGGTTATTCGACCGCCAAATTATTCTGACATTTATGCATGGTGGTTGTTTACAGACACCAGTTTAGCTCCATATCCGCGCGTATCAAGCGGAGAGACAGCTAACGCATTTCACTGAAAAACTTACTTCTTACCGGTAAACCTAACGTTCCACCGACTTTTTCGCCCAAGCCTTCGGTGTGATGCGCGCGGTAGCGTGCGGAGCTAAACTGGTAGTATCATATCCTGGAAACTCCTCGAGTAACTTTTTTCTATTAAAATGGCCCTGATAAAATTCCATCGTGAGCCGACACATCGACAAGTACTGCGGCTCGTTGGCAAGGATCTTCCCTTCATAGAAGTCTAACAGTGGTCTCGCTTTTGCAATAACCTAAGGAACCTAAAGGCAAGCTCTGAGATACACTGCGTTCAATAATGATACAGCCACCTAAAATTTGTTCGAAAACTTTAAGTTCATAAGTTTCTAAAAAACTGTCCAGATAGAAAATGTGACAAATTTCATGGCGAGTTCAGATATCAACACAAAAATCCATGTTTCACAAGAAGCTGGGTTGTGACCAAAACTTTCGCCCCAGGATTCGCCAAAAAAAATGAACAAAAAAAAACGGCACTCAGGGTCAACCCTATGTTGCTACAAGTAGCAACGGGGGGGGTCGTATTTTGATGAGTTTGTAGAGGGGGGGTCGTACTTGCTTCGGTTGTAAGAAGTTGCATGTGATGAGTGGGGAGCGGCGCGGGAGAAAATTTGCCGTTTCAGCGCGCGTATATATAAAGTGGGTAAAATGCGTGGAAATTTAGGAATTTTGCCCCCCCCCCCCCGCTCGACGGCATTCTTGGAGGAAAAAGTGGGCGGGTTTCGTGGGTCGAGTGATACCAGAATGAAATACTATAGCGAGGAATATGGTGGTCGAGGGTCGAGAAGGGGGTCGTACCAAATCCACCTTTGGGGAGGGGGGTCGTAAAAATTTTTCGAAAAGTAGCAACGATAGGACCGACCCTGTTACGGCATCTATTCAACTATACGACCGCCAAAAACGCAACCAAGCCCTCACGTTATTTCGCATCCAGGACCCTTCAAACTAATTACCCTCCACACTTTGTGTCTGTATCTATACTGGAGCAGGTAATAATTTGCGTGAAGAACACCCGCATCTCGTGCGCCAAAATTGGCTGGCAAATGTGGCCCGTCAATCTGACCACGAAGAAGTCGAGTTCATTTTTGGCGCTGGCGCCAATTGGCGCCAATTGGCGCCAATTTGGCGCCAAGGGTGTTTTCACCAAATTCGCTGTAAACTTGCACATAGGGGTTATTTAGGGTCCTGATTACGGATATGTCATTCGTTTTTAGCATTTCCACCGTTCAACGCACATTTTCCATTCTCCTGGGTCCTCTCACTTGTACATAATACCTAGGACTGAGCCTAGAAGGAGGGAGGACTCCGGGGTGGGTGAACCAGTCCAGTCAACATGTGGCAAACGTTAAAGCGTATAAGATCACAGGATAAGTGTTATTCACTTCGGAGCACTCTCCTCCTCAAAGGCTTAGTCCCGATCGCGAGGTGATCAGTGAGAGGGCGCAGACGAGCGGAAAACAGGCGCGCACAGGCGCTGGAGGGAAAAATGAATGTTATATTCGTGATCAGGACCCCAAATAACCCCTATGTGCAAGTTTACAGCGAATTTGGTGAAAACACCCTTGGCGCCAAATTGGCGCCAAATGGCGCCAGTGCCAAAAATGAACCGTTGAATAGTGCCAAAAAAAACTTTTTTTTTGTTCACAACCCAGCATTCTTGTGAAACATTCGCAACGCGAACTGCGGCGTTAAAACAGCAGTTAACAAACAAAACAAGTCAAAACAAAAATCCATGTTGAAAACACTGAAAAATTTTGTGCTTATTTTTTCAAAAGAGGTCGATTTTCCTATGTTCAAAAATGATACAGCCACCCCGTGTTTCTTCGTTGAAATTCATTTTTGCTTCATGAAACTGATTCGCAGTTATCAGGCTTTCACCTTAATGTTCCCACAAGATAAAAAGACAGTTCGTTTTGAAAAAGGTAAACTGTAGCAAAAAAGGACCAGGAATCGTCAAGCAGTCATATTGCGCAAAAATTGAGTCAAAGCTCCAATACGGTTAACAATCTTTTCTGGAATCCTGTAGGTTATGGAACAAAGAAGAGCTCTGGATGTTCATCATTGCTTTTTGGTCAATTTAAACTTCGCATTTTGGGGAAACATTTCAATTTCATCGAACAGTGCCCGGAATTCCAGTCTTCTTTCAGAATTAAACTTTCAATGGATATTGTTTGGGATGTGTTGAAGATTTTCCGAGGTCATTCTTCAATGGAGAATTAAAGAAACCTTGTTTGTGAAAAGAAATTCTCTCGAAAACTGAGACATTTTTTGCTCGAAAGTGTAGCCACGTCCACTGGAGCAAGATCAGTTCTTTTGTCTGTTATGTCTTACTTTCTGTTTACTTTCTTTCGAGTTTTTCCTTCCTCATTAAGGGTTTTCCTTTCATTAGACTCCTATGAAGCGAAAAACATTGAGAGAAACGCAGACAGAAAGTAAGGCATAACGGACAAAAGAACTGATCTTGCTCCAGTGGACGTGGCTACACTTTCGAGCAAAAAATGTCTCAGTTTTCGAGAGAATTTCTTTTCACAAACAAGGTTTCAATTCTCCATTGAAGAATGACCTCGGAAAATCTTCAACACATCCCAAACAATATCCATTGAAAGTTTAATTCTGAAAGAAGACTGGAATTCCGGGCACTGTTCGATGAAATTGAAATGTTTCCCCAAAATGCGAAGTTTAAATTGACCAAAAAGCAATGATGAACATCCAGAGCTCTTCTTTGTTCCATAACCTACAGGATTCCAGAAAAGATTGTTAACCGTATTGGAGCTTTGACTCAATTTTTGCGCAATATGACTGCTTGACGATTCCTGGTCCTTTTTTGCTACAGTTTACCTTTTTTCAAAACCAAACTGTCTTTTTTATCTTGTGGGAACATTAAGGTGAAAGCCTGATAACTGCGAATCAGTTTCATGAAGCAAAAATGAATTTCAACGAAGAAACACGGGGTGGCTGTATCATTTTTGAACATAGGAAAATCGACCTCTTCTGAAAAAATAAGCACAAAATTTTTTAGTGTTTTCGACATGGATTTTTGTGTTGATATCTGAACTCGCCATGAAATTTGTCACATTTTCTATCTGGACAGTTTTTCAGAAACTCTATGAACTTTAAGTTTTCGAACAAATTTTAGGTGGCATTATTGTATCATTATTGAACGCAGTGTAGAATGAGGGATCTCGCTGTCCTAATATGACAGCCCGGGGGCTAACTGAATCAAAACTGAAGGAAAAAGCAGAAACTACTTCCGAAAAGGCCCAAAATAATGACCTCCTCTTCGTTGGATACTTACAAGCCAGGCCTGACCAGGAAAGGCATTGAACTTCTCATGGAACTTCGAAGCGCAACTCAGTTACATCGAAGAAGCGATTTCAACACTGGTTGGTAACGAGGAACCCAGCCCTATCTAACCTTACCACACTGTTCAAAAGGTAATGAAATGGAGGAATGGTACCTATTCAACGAGGGAGTAGATTTCCATGGTTTGCAACGGGGTCAGCAAATATGACCCAGGGATCAACAGCACCGCAACTGCCTTTTCTAAACTTGACATTCACCTTGCTCGCAGAACATGGCTGTGATTTCTGTATTCGTTTATGTTTTAGTGTTATCGTTGCTATCTTATGTTCTTTCGATCCGATCGTACTGATCGCACAACTGTTGCTCGCCTTCATAATCCAACTAAGCTTCCATTCTTCCGGAATCATAATGGCCCCGGAAGGATGGAAAACTTGACGGGCCTGGACGGCACACGATCCAGAATTTGATCCTCCGCCCGTGCACGTATGACTCAATAAAATAATTTTCCGGTGTGCGCACGACACTTCCTGATACTAGCATTCCTTCGCATTATAGCGTAACATGATGAAAAGTACCAGAACTTCGCCATAGAATCCAAGGTGGGAAGATCGTATCAAGACCCCAACTTCATGAGGGGGTCACTGCTGCGACCACGTCCTCAATACGATTTTCATCCTGGTGCGTAATATCCCCGAGCATGGCATATGTAACACACAGGAAAAAAAACCTTGTGAATAAAAATGAAATGTTCGTGAAAAAAGCAGGTACTTATAAGAAGCAAGAATAACTGGAACCCACTTAAATCGATGACAGTTGCTGTTTCATTCGCGCCCACCTCAACTGATGGATAGAAGATATCACTAGAACGAAACAATTTGGTAATGAACCGCGCTATACGCTTACGTGTAAACTAATGGTAAAAGAGAAGCTCACCTTTCTTTGTCTATCGAAGCACTATCTAACTCATTATTAGCCAGCCATATGACATCGACTGCACCACACTCGAAATTTGATCCGACCACGTGATCTCCTCGTTCTTCAGGTACATCGCCCTCGAAAATCATATCTCCACAGCTTTGATCTCCATGTTTCTCTGACAATTCGTTTTCGTGAAAACCTTCAGCTGGTGACGTATCATTTGCCGCGGACCGTGATTCTGTAAAAAGTGTTCATAGTGCAGATTTCAGTCCGAACAACATTTGTGGAGGTGGAGAAGCCTTGCCCTTCATCGAGCATTCCATAAAAGTGACAGTAAATTCACTTAGTCGAAGGTAATTCACGCTCCACGAGTGTGTGCTGTGTGGTGCTTGAAATGAACGTGGTTGTGGTGACTGTTCCACCAATTATGAAAAAGGGTAGAATAAACCGCTAAGGAGCCTTTAACCCACTTGGTGCAGCCATTAGAAACAGGTAAGGTATTCAGTGAACAAATTTCGGCACCTTTTTGTGATTTTTCCATTAACAGCCTTTACCCTTCAATAAATTTACCAGTTTGGCGGCGCACGCATTCGCGTGCATCACACGGGACCGCATTGATAGGAAACAGGGCCATTGATATTTTTATAGTTCACCGTGGGAAACTCCGCAAATCCTTGGCGCCCACAAATAGCATTTGGCCCCATTCCTTCGCCAACCTTTATCCACTTTCCCAGCCTCTGGGCTCTCTTTCAACCTCTGTAATATCACGTGACAAACACCGCCTACTTCAACGCACGCTCAACCCACCAATAGCGGTTGACCTCCCTTCCGTTGACAAACTCAATCCACTTTTTCCCGGTCTCCAGGACTTCTTGGAACCGAGTTATGAATTTTCGTCGCAAACTCCGCCCACTTTGGTGCCCCGCCCACCAATACAGTTGGCCTCCACTCCTCCACCCACCTCTATCCACCTTTTCCCGGCCTCCGGGACTTCTTGGAGCCGAGTTATGAATTTTCGTCGCAAACTCCGCCCACTTTGGTGCATGCTTAGCCCACCAATAGCATTAACCCCACTCCCTCCTCAACCCTTATCCACCTTTTCCCCGGTCGCCGGACTTCTAGGAACCGAGTTATGAGAGTGGTGGCAAACTCCGCCCACTTCGGGTGTGCCACGCCCAGCGTTCACATTCAACCTCTACTCCTCTCTCACCTCTACACACGTTTTTTCCGGTCTCTAAGTCATCTCGGAGTCGAATTAAGTCTGATGGGATCACCAAGATAATGCCGTATGTTAACGAAGAAACAGCATGGAAGGTCAACAATGTCGTAAGGAATTCCTCGCTCCCAGTACGACTTGTGTTCCGAACTTGAAGCGACTGCTGACATACTCCAGACCTTACGAGGATAAATGTGGGAGGAATGGTTGCATCTACTGTAAGGACGACAAAATATGCCAACTAAGAGGTACAGTTTATGCAATAGAATGCCAAGGATGTGGGCATAAGTATGTTGGAGAAACAAGAAGACCTCTCCACAAACGACTTGATGAACATCGGAGGGCTCTACAAAATCCGGCCTCATATCCAGGTAACAGCTTCTCCAAACATAGAACCCAACAACATGCCCATGGGGATCCACCCACCCTCAACGTAAAAGTCCTACACCGTTCCGTTGAAAACACAGTGGAACGCAAAATACTGGAGGCTCTGGAAATAAAAAGACTAGCCCCGGAAATAAATAGCAGAGACGAGTTACGTGACTCTCTTCAACTCATCGCATGACTGCAGTTATCATCACTGTGGAATGAATGCGATATTTTGGGAAATAACGGTCGTAGCACGTCAACGCTATTTAAGGGTAAGTCTAGGGTAGGGAATAGTTCCTGCTTCACAGACCGACAAGGGTGGTAAGTGTTACACTTTTGAGCAGTGGTCAGTTAATATATTTTAATATATTAACAGACTTTAAGAAAGCTTATAATTTTCATTTCAGGCTCGACAAAGGCGCTAAGCGCCGAAAGCTCGCCAAAAAAGGCTTAAACTTTTGCAAAACTTATTTTAATTGAGTCTATACGTGCACGGGCGGAGGATCAAATTCTGGATCGTGTGCCGTCCAGGCCCGTCAAGTTTTCCATCCTTCCGGGGCCATTATGATTCCGGAAGAATGGAAGCTTAGTTGGATTATGAAGGCGAGCAACAGTTGTGCGATCAGTACGATCGGATCGAAAGAACATAAGATAGCAACGATAACACTAAAACATAAACGAATACAGAAATCACAGCCATGTTCTGCGAGCAAGGTGAATGTCAAGTTTAGAAAAGGCAGTTGCGGTGCTGTTGATCCCTGGGTCATATTTGCTGACCCCGTTGCAAACCATGGAAATCTACTCCCTCGTTGAATAGGTACCATTTCTCCATTTCATTACCTTTTGAACAGTGTGGCTAAGGTTAGATAGGGCTGCTGGTTCCTCGTTACCAACCAGTGTTGAAATCGCTTCTTCGATGTAACTGAGTTGCGCTTCGAAGTTCCATGAGAAGTTCAATGCCTTTCCTGGTCAGGCCTGGCTTGTAAGTATCCAACGAAGAGGAGGTCATTATTTTGGGCCTTTTCGGAAGTAGTTTCTGCTTTTTCCTTCAGTTTTGATTCAGTTAGCCCCCGGGCTGTCATATTAGGACAGCGAGATCCCTCATTCTGCCACTGCGATTTCAATAATGATACAGCCACCTAAAATTTGTTCGAAAATTTAGTTTAAAAACTGTCCAGATAGAAAATGTGACAAATTTCATGGCGAGTTCAGATATCAACACAAAAATCCA
This sequence comes from Ostertagia ostertagi, assembly GCA_036418205.1. NCBI lineage: Eukaryota > Metazoa > Nematoda > Chromadorea > Rhabditida > Trichostrongylidae > Ostertagia > Ostertagia ostertagi. The sequence goes on along the minus strand of MU868456.1, from coordinate 102,500 downwards.
TGTCGAAAACACTAAAAAATTTTGTGCTTATTTTTTCAGAAGAGGTCGATTTTCCTATGTTCAAAAATGATACAGCCACCCCGTGTTTCTTCGTTGAAATTCATTTTTGCTTCATGAAACTGATTCGCAGTTATCAGGCTTTCACCTTAATGTTCCCACAAGATAAAAAAGACAGTTTGGTTTTGAAAAAAGGTAAACTGTAGCAAAAAAGGACCAGGAATCGTCAAGCAGTCATATTGCGCAAAAATTGAGTCAAAGCTCCAATACAATCTTTTCTGGAATCCTGTAGGTTATGGAACAACGAAGAGCTCTGGATGTTCATCATTGCTTTTTGGTCAATTTAAACTTCGCATTTTGGGGAAACATTTCAATTTCATCGAACAGTGCCCGGAATTCCAGTCTTCTTTCAAATTAAACTTTCAATGGATATTGTTTGGGATGTGTTGAAGATTTCCGAGGTCATTCTTCAATGGAGAATTAAAGAAACCTTGTTTGTGAAAAGAAATTCTCTCGAAAACTGAGACATTTTTTGCTCGAAAGTGTAGCCACGTCCACTGGAGCAAGATCAGTTCTTTTGTCTGTTATGTCTTACTTTCTGTCTGCGTTTCTCTCAATGTTTTTCGCTTCATAGGAGTCTAATGAAAGGAAAA
>MU868456.1:29915-75896 GCA_036418205.1 Ostertagia ostertagi | reverse complement strand
GTCCGTAAGTAGGACCCCAAATAACCCCTATGTGCAAGTTTACAGCGAATTTGGTGAAAACACCCTTGGCGCCAAATGGCGCCAGCGCCAAAAATGAATGTCATTTTCGTGATCAGGGCACCGAATTACCCCTATAGGCGAAGTTTCGACGAAAAATAAAATTTTGAGTTTTTGGGGTCGTAATAGTTGAATAGTGCCAACCTCACTTGAGGAACTGTTTATATAGGCTTCGATGGATTATTTCAGTTTCAATATGTTTTGCATTTATTTTTCGATGTTTATGCTTTCACTCGTGTTTCGCTGGCTAAGACATTCCTTTTTTGTCCTAATCAATATTGTTCAGTTGTCCCTGAACGTGTATCGTTGTGCAGGTGTAGGCGGTAAGCCCCAGGTGAGGCCATTAGTGAGCAAAGACGATATTTCATACGAAGAAGGAAAAGCTTTGAGCAAAACAATATGAACAAAAGCAAGAAGGCACACAGAGCGTCAAAAAGTAAACAGGAAAACATATTGGATTTGGAATCATTGCTTGGGAACTACCGACTGTACGCCAAGAACGTATGCGCAATGCGCGTGTTGCACTCTGTCCGCATCGTCCGCAACGGTGCAAAGTATGAAGGCAGCCTAGCGCAACAAAGGAGGATCGTGGCGGTTGCAGGAGGGCTAAGCTGGTGTACCAATGATTCTTGTGAAATGCTGGCCCTATGCCCATCATGAGTACTCCAGGATATCGCAGTAAGACATGGAAAGAGCAGACAGCTCGGAGCGACGCCCCCAGATCTTGTTGTGCCACGTCGAAATGGTCAGATGTCACATGACCGTTTTATTAGCCATGTGCGTGAAAAAGTCCTAACAAGTCTACAGACACGCCCACTCAGACGTCGAGATATGAACTATTGCTGTATTTTGAGATTCAGCAGACAATTCATTTTGCTGCATGGGTGTGGTTCACTAGGACAGAAAGCGACTTTTTCGCGTTTCGCAGCGCGAAACATTTTTCGCTGCGGGAACCTCAGGTCCACTGATGATCAGCGGTGGACCTGAGGTTCCCGCAGCGAAAATGTTTCGCGCTGCGAAACGCGAAAAAGTCGCTTTCTGTCCTAGTGAACCACACCCTTGTTGGGTACAGCATATACGTGGTAACCGAGAAATTCGGTGGTGGCGGGGATTTGGCGATGAGCGGTAAGGGTTAGCAGAAATCGACTGGATTGGCTTCGCTCTTTGAGTTTTGCAGCGATTGTTTTCACAACTGTGGATTCATTCTTTACGCCGAACTACCTGTCTTCCCAACTGGGATTGCCCTGATAAAGGCCTACATTTAATGTATGTATGTAGGTTAAAGTAAACATGCACTGAAAATGAAGAAACTATATCGTTCAAAACAAATAAATTTAAAGGAAACTTTGGATCGCCTAGCTTCGGGAAAGGATAGCATACGGCCCTAAATTTCCGGCCACGAACGTTGGCTTAACAAAATGAAGCACGTCTAGCTAATTCCTACAAAGTGATGCGTATGTAGAAACATTGCAAACAGCTTTTCGTCACTATAGAATTTGCTTTCTACAGTCCATATCTCGAAGTCTGATTGGGCGTGTCACCGGAAATGACGTGGCAGCCACCGCACTTGATAGAAGTTGCGCGGATAAGCTGCTTCCAACACGCTTTGCTGATATCTGGCGGAGTATTTTATCCACACAACATCTATCAAGTGCGGTGGCTGCCACGTCATTTCCGGTGACACGCCCAATCAGACTTCGAGATATGGACTGTACTCCGTTTACACATAATTGTAACGCCCTATCGGTTTTACTTTGAAGACCGAATTTCATACACGTCGACTCAATATAGGCTTTGATGACCATCACAAAGAACTTCTGAATAAATGGCGAAAAGAAAAGCACTAAAACTTTCTGGAAGTTACAGAATATTGTAGGGGCACAGAGAAACAGTCCAAGAAGCTATCGCAAGATACGAGGGCCCTGTGGTAGCAGTCCATTCAGAACCGTGTAAAACACATAATTTTTGTTAAAACGGGACTAAGTCTGAGGTGAGGGAGGAGAGACTCCCGTCACTTTCATTTTTCCCAGCATCCTGCCCCCTTCTAATTGTAAACTTAATACCACAGGATGCCCCGTACATTGCGATAACGCACAGTACACTTTTGGCCTGCCGGAAACTAAGAGATTATGATTCACTAGGACAGAGAGTGACTTTCCCGCTTTTGCGCCCTAAACTTCCCGTTCTTCTCTCTTTTCTCGTGAGCCTCAGGTCCAGTCATTATGAGTGGTGGACTTAGGGTTCCAACAACGAGAAAAGCTTCGCGCCGCGAAAAGCAAAAAAGTCGCTTTCTGCTCTAGTGAACCACACCCAAACTAGGGAACCTGAGAAGTTTGGATACCACACTGTCACAATTACTCCACCTACCAAACGGTTCTTCTGCTGGTTTACTGGCCTCCATAACACTTTCCATTCTATTGTGCGAAATATGAGAAGTTGAAGACGGACAGTTTAACAAGGCGGCCTGTAACAACAAACGAGGAAATATCTCGATATTATCACAAGCTTAAACTTGCATCAAATGAAACGCTGAGAAGCTTAGAGAAAGAAACGAGGAGATTTGGTGTAAGGAGTTGCGATAAATCACGAGATTAAGTGCTGGAAAACGGTAATCAGTGCCTATCATTATCAGAAAACCAGACAGAACGTAACAGGAAAAGAAGAGCGCGCTGCAGTGGGGAGCCCGATGTGGAGATGACAGTATTGAAACTGCTTTGACCAACGCGCCTATCACGTCGGATTCAATCGATACCTTCCATGGCATGAGTGGCTCTGAAATGAGATTCGCCCAGGCGCCTGGCAGATACAAAGGAAGAGTCGCAGTCTAAGCGCTTGTCGGCAGTCCACTGCCAGCTATGTTTTTGAATGCTAGACACCAATTTGTCGAATGTTCCAAATTTAACACATTGACGAACTCCGCTTAGTGCGCGTATACCTGTTTTTTTTTTAAATTTCCATCAATAGTGGTTAAATTCCGTATAATTTCTTATTAATCGAAAGTGTACCATTTCTGTAGTCGATAATACATACAGTCGATATCTCGAAGTCTGATTGGGCGTGTCACCGGAAATGACGTGGCAGCCACCGCACTTGATAGAAGTTGCGCGGATAAGCTGCTTCCAACATGCTTTGCTGATAATGGCGGAGTATTTTATCCACACAACATCTATCAAGTGCGGTGGCTGCCACGTCATTTCCGGTGACACGCCCAATCAGACTTCGAGATATCGACTGTAACTCAGATAAAACGAGCGACGGCTCTGTACAACTGAGGTGGGCACCAGGGTCAACCATCACGTTGGACCGATTTCGAAAATTTTACGTCCCCGCTCCCCTTCTAGAGGACCTCAGTACGACCCCCCCCCATAGTATTCGATTCCGAGACCAGGGCCGTATGCCATGCTCCCGCAACAGGAGGGGTCCCCGTCTCGGTATGTTATGCTCCCCCGACAGTCCTCGGGGAGAGGCCACGCCCACCGATAGCCGGGGATATATCCAGGGTCGGGCGCAGGGTCAACCGTCACGTTGGACCGATTTCAAAATTTTTACGACCCCCCCTCTTGGAGAGTCTCCATACGACCCCCCCCCCCGCACTCATTATGTACTGTACACTGCTAAGGAAAAAGCTAACACGGGGGAAATAAGTGCAATCTACAAAAATCTAGGCACTATTCAACTATTACAACCCCAAAATCTCAAAATTTTAATTTTCGTCGAAACTTCGCCTATAGGGGTTATTCGATGCCCTGATTACGAAAATGACATTCATTTTTGGCGTTGGCGCCATTTGGCGCCAGGGCTGTTTTCACCAAATTCGCTGTAAACTTGTATACAGGGGTTATTTGGGTCCTGATTACGGATATGACATTCGTTTTTAGCATTTCCACCGTTCAACGCATATTTCCCGTTTTCTTGGGCTCTCTCACTTGTATACATTACCTCGGACTGAGCTTACGGAATGGTCATTTGGTCGGTCCGGCCAGTTTGCAATGAGGTGTAGTCCGCTACACGCGTCTTGCGACGCTGAGCTCAAATCCGTTTTCGGTTTTTGCCGAACGATTCTCTGAACGAAGTTATGAGGGATTCTTCTCACTGTGGCTATCTCACTGGTGCCCTCTACATCCCCCTATCCCACTTGGCTCGCGTAAAAACAGAACGATAACAAAATAACGCAGTATAGCGCTTTCTGGGCTCGTATGAGCAACCTTGAAAGAACCGCGAAATGCTCCGCGATTCTTCTTATGTGTGATAAGTGGGATGGGGGGGGGTGTAGAGGTCGCCACAGTGAGAAGAATCCCTCATAACTTCGTTCAGAGAATCGTTCGGCAAAAACCGAAAACGGATTTGAGCTCAGCGTCGCAAGACGCGTGCATCAAACTACACCTCATTACAAACGGCCGGACCGACCAATTGACCATTCCTTGTTAGGAGGAGGGGGATTCCTACTGGGTGAACCACGCAACGTGTGGCAAATGTTGAAGCGTATAAGATCACAGGATGAGTATTTACTCACTTCGGAGCACTCCTCTCCCCAAAGGCTTAGTCCTGATCGCGAGCTAATCAGTGAGAGGGCGCAGACGAGCCGAAAATAGGCGCCAAATAGCGCAAGCGGCAAAATGAATGTTATATTCGTAATCAGGACCCCGAATAACCCCTGTATACAAGTTTACAGGCGCCAACGTTGAAAATGAATGTCATTTTCGTAATCAGGGCATCGAATAACCCCTATGGCGAAGTTTCGACGAAAATAAAATTTTGAGATTTTGGGGTTGTAATAGTTGAATAGTGCCAAAATCTAAAGATACTTGACTTGAATTCAAACACAGTTAGCAGACGAGCTTTAGTTTCTGATATCCGGTAATTGGCGCTCATCCGGTAAGGGGGGGGGGCATTGTGATGCAACGTCTAATAGCTGCCCTCACCCCCCCCCCCCCCCCTGAACTGGCTTCACTCCCCCTGGCTCACGGGGTCCCGTACTTCGAGAAACCTGTGCGCCAGGGGGAGTGTAGGCAGTCTAGGGGGTGGGGGGGGGGTGAGGGCAGCCACTTGATGCCCCCCTTACTGGATGAGCGCCCGGTAATTCACTAGTGCATAACATCGCAAAACGAACTGCCTTCATTAGTTGCTAAACAGTACTGCCCTTTAGTTCGAATGGCGCTTTGCCTGCCTTTCATGAATGGGCGTTCAGAATCACAAAAAATTTCCATTTCGATATGCAAGCGCATATCAAACGAGTGCATGGCGCATCTCAGAGCATGAGAGTATACAGCAGAAGTGTCCGATTGGAGCACGGGAGCGTTGCGTTCGCATTGGCGCGCGCAATCTTCCCCTCGGCGCAGCGCGGGCAGCGAGAAACAGACTATTGACTTTCAAATAAGCGTAATTTTGTTCAATATCAATATTTCTTAAAACGCTAAGTAGATTTGTAATCTACAAAACTGCTTGTTTCAGAAGGTAACCACGATTATGCCTTATCTTCAAAACTACGTCAGTTATGGGGTAGAGAACAAAGAATTCACAGAAATGCGCACTTCGTCCTTTGAAAGGTTGTAACTTTCTTCAAAGAAGGAATTATGAGGATCGGTAAGAAAAATTGGAAAGCTCACCAGGAAAGGTCATTTGGTCAACCCGGCCATTTGAAATGAGATGTATATGTGTATACGCGCCTTGGGACGCTGAGCTCAAATATGTGTTCCTTATCTGCTGAACTCTTCTCTGAAAGGAATTATGAAGCAGAAAAGCGCAGGGGCTGTGGTCGAGGCTCACGAAAAAGAGGTCAGGGGATCAACTCCCTGGCGAGTTTGTTCTTTTGCCGTTTGCAGTAAGATAGCTAGGAAGACTCCTAACATTGCTAGTCCAACATGCTTGCGTATAGTTAACAGTACAAAGAATTTGAGGGCAATTAATAACGAACTTGGGCGGCATCGCTCCTCACTACTTTGGGCGCTTGTAGCGCAGGCGCCAGGCATTTTTGCTTCGAACAAGTATGATATTCGTAATCAGGGAGCCAGACTCTCCCTTTGAGCAAACTTCTAGCGAATTCTGAAATTTTGACCTAACCTCGAAAATTTGGGCAGTCACTCACCGATCCACCAATCCATTACAAAAGGCTGGCACTTGGGTAGAATAAATTTTTAAACACTTTTCATAATAGACAAAAATTGTGTCTGGCTTGCCCGTCTGCATCATCCAAAGATCTGCAAACCATTATTTCCTAATACAACACCTTCTCTCCCCTTTCCCCCGTCGTCCATGATTGGTCAACCCAAAAAAGTGGAGTTTGAGGAGTGGTAATCCCATCACTGCCCGCTTTTTCTCAATTAGTTCGTCGCCTCAGATTTGGCGAAAAACTCGCTGTAAGGGTAGTTTGATCCCCTGAATACGAATATCGTACCTACTTGCCACGGAAAAGCATAGCACCTGCACTACGGGCACCATGGCTTTCACAGACAAGTAGTGCTTAAGTTTAAGAGGGTCAGCTTGCAAACTCTTCGTAGATGTAGCGTCGGGCGACCATTGGTAAAATAACAGATTCAAAAAGGCTTTTCAGCCATGTTGGAAAAAAAGCAAAACAACAAACCCCGTAAGGGACCGAACCCCCGACCCCCTCCGTGAGAAACACGACCGCTACCAACTGCGCTACCTAGGCTCACATCACCAGTGCATCGGTTTCGATACTTTTGTAGTGCGGCTAACATGTGATTGCAGGTAAAACACTGAAAATCAAGGGCGGCAACAAAAACCCTCCGTAACTCCTTTCAGAGAAGAGTTCAGCAGATAATGAAAGCAGATTTGAGTTCAGCGTCTCATGCTGCGTACAGAAATGTGCACCTCATTTCATTTGGCCGGGTTGGCCTAATGACCCTTCCTGGTCAGACTGTTCCTTCTTATAAGTGCTCAAGCTTCCGCAAAAACTCGTTCGAAAAACGGCCCGTTGGACCGTTTTTTCATGAATTTTCGGCGCTACTCTCCTGAAAACACGGGTTTTCAACACTTAAACACTGACAACTCTCTTCAAACTCAATTTTATCGGGAATTATGATACCGTGACATCGCACGAGCTCTGTGCTTCATTACAGATGCTAAACCCATTTCAAGAAGTTGCCAACAGGCAAATATTTTTGTTCCTAATTTCTTGTAGCCCTTTAGCAGTCAATCTACCAAAGAGGTCACTCTTTTATTAACTTAGGTCCAGTTTGAAGGCATTGGTTCACCTCTAGAATTATATTTGTGTACGTGCGCAGTCAAATATGGATACTTTCGCAGTAGACTCTTCTGCTCTGATGTGCGCCATGCACTCGTTTGTGCTCAATAGTTGAAGAAGCACTCAAAAGTTTTACCTCTCCCTACTGTCGCGGAGAACTAACGTCTTGATTCTAATCGTTCGATGGTCCCAGCAAGAGCCAACAGCTGCGAGCTTCATCACAACACACATTAGGTTCCTTATAGCGAAAACCACCTCTCGTCATCTACACCCAAAAACCTCTTCGTACTGCAACGTTGACTCCTGCGAATACGACCCCCCTCTAGCGTCGGCCAAATACGACCCCCCGTTGGACTTTGTCCAACGGACGGTTGACCCTGGTCAGCGTGCGTTGAGGAATCCTCGACACGTGTCAGGGGGGGGGTCGTATTGGCCCGCTGGGGGAGAGATCGGGCCCGATTGATACAGTAGGATCATCGTCGGAGGACAAACATTAAGGATCGAATCGATACCAGGCCAGAGTATTTCCAATAACAATTGATTCCGTCCACACAAAATCTTCGTGATTTAGAGGTGTCCGCTTAGCAATTCTTAGTTACTTCAATTTTAGCACCACACTTAAAGGCAAATTCCGGGATTTCTGGCGAAATTTAGGTTTTCCCCGTCAAATATGCAGCAGTACGCAAGGGCAGACCATGTGCAGAAGTGGCGGGGCGTTTTGATAAGGTTTAGGCGCTAGGAGCCTAGGTTGGAGCATTGGCGCCGCCCCAACCCCATTGAGCCCGCCCACTGTTCCTACGTGATCTTCCAAGACAACCTATTTAGCGGATTTCAACTGCGAAAATCAACATCAAAGCCTATGTTACGACCATTTTCGAGAACGTTGTCATCATTCTAGTGAGAAGAAAAAATTTTAAGATAGGAAGCAAACAAAAAAAAGCACAGAAAAATAGAAAAAATAGGGAAACTAGAAAAAATCAGTTTTCATTGCTGACTTTTTGGCCGTGTCGGTTGATGGCACAAAGCCAACAGTTGCTGTAGACATGTCCAAACACGTAATTTTTCCCAGCCCTGGTTCGTAAGCGACTAACGAAGAGGAATTTCTAATTTTGGAGTTCTTTGGAGGTATTTCCTGCTTTTTTCATTACCTTCGATCAAATAGCACCCAGATGTTTTATCTTTCAAATGAGTCCTCGAATCTGAAGGGATGTGAAGCACACGGCGCATCCCAGAGTGGGTCCCAGTTAGTTGCGCGCGCTTCAACTACGGCTCTCTAGAGAAGGAATCTCAATTCAGGAAAAACCAAGAGGATTTGAAAGGGTTCGTGGGTAGGAGGAGTCCACAATTCAGGATATGCGTCAAAGTCATAAGCATGTAAGCTTTAAAGTTGAGACTCGCTAAACAATTTTACACCTAAATGTTATAAAACACAAAGAGGCACCAAAATTTATTTCAAAAGAGTCCCAAAAGTTCACAAATTATTCGAAAAACTCCAAAATTCCAAAAAACACGAAAAGTTTCAAAAAGAACTCCTTTGAAATCTTCTGCTATATTTCGGTGTTTAACACCTTCTTCAGGCCTGAAATACATTGATTTAATCACTGGTAAAAACAATATGATTGTTTCCCGAACCCATATATGTACCTACATGTGTATGCCTCAGCCAAGGATTTAGCTGCCCTTACGGGAGCCGCGCCGTTGGAGTGGAATTAAGTGATCCCTTGAGTAAGTCACTTAAGTTCTACTCCAACGGTCGCGGCTCCCGTAAGGGCAGCTAAATCCTTGGCTGAGGCATACACATGTAGGTACATATATGGGTTCGGGAAACATCATATTGTTTTTACCAGTGATTAAATCAATGTATTTCAGGCCTGAAGAAGGTGTTAAACACCGAAATATAGCAGAAGATTTCAAAGGAGTTCTTTTTGAAACTTTTCGTGTTTTTTGGAATTTTGGAGTTTTTTCGAATATTTTGTGAACTTTTGGGACTCTTTTGAAATAAATTTTGGTGCCTCTTTGTGTTTTATAACATTTAGGTCCTGATGAGGCTCCGGGACAGCACAATACTGAGAAATTTTACACTTCTTGGAAAGAGAAAAGCACGAGGATTCCGAATCTGTTCTTGCTTGGTATACCAGTTTAGCTGCGCACGATACCGCGCGCGAGATACAGCTGGAGAGGATGGATTCTCGTGGCAGGGTTAATGTGTGTTTCGTAGCTCTCAATAAGGGGAGCGGTATTTGAGTTAATCGGGAGGAGCCCGTACTTGGAGTTGGTGAAGGTTGAAAGTTCGAGAAGAGGCTCGAATTTCGAGGAGGTGGTAAGGAAGGAAACGGAGTTGTTCCTATATATTTTTGGGGTGAAGGACTGAATGGGGGAAGTAGAGAATTTCCCGTTTCATCCGGGATATATACCCCCCTAGTGGTAACAGACAGACAAACACACCAAACTGCTGCTTTATATATAAGAGGATAGAGGGGATATAGAGGGCTAAGCCTTTGTGTGTCTACTTGAAAAAAATTAAGTACTATCTAAGGAACCACCATCAGGGTCCAGGTCAAGTTCGGGATGGGTAGAGAATGAGTCAGGCTACAGGGGCAGACACGGACCATGGGAAACTCCGCCCACAGTGGGCGGGGCATGCGTCGAGTTAGGAGCAGCCGACGGCAGAATGCTCAAGTTTGGGTATTGGTATAGCCAAAACACCGAAAAAAAGAGTAAAGGTGTGCACTGGGTTTAAAAGTCGAATCTGGGAGGCCCGCCCGTTGTGGGTGGAGCGTTCTCTGAAGGAGTGTTTCTCGATAAGAAGAACTCATAACTCTGGCATGAGAAAGCCTATTGAGCCGTAGTAAAATCGGTTTAGGAGAACAACATCTAAGGTGTCTTCAACATACCTGAAATTCAGTGGGAGCCCACCCACAGCAGGAGCCTGTCCTTAAGTGGGCAGCGTTTACTGCAAACTTGTCATAAGTCGGTTCAGAGAAGTCCCAGAACCGAGAAAGAAGTGGACAGAGATCAGATAAGGAGGGAAGATTAAGGGTCAACGGAGGGGGGAGGGTGAGAAATGTACCACAGTGAGCGGAGCTTGCCACAAAACCCTTTTAATTCGGTTCTAGGGGTCTTTCCAAGCCTACTTGATGAAAGCCGATATTTTTGATCGATACTGCTTGATACCATGTGACTTAATAGAATTTTAATTGTTGCGACCCATCAATCTATAGTGTGATTAGTAAGCAAATCTGAGCCTCCCAGACAAAAACCGATATTTTCAATCGATATCGATCGATAGCATGTGACCCATTGGGATTTCCACTACTACTGCAGCCATCAATCAATAGCGTGATTCCCAACCTTATTCGAGCACTCTGCGCAAAAACCGATATTTTCAATCGATATATCGATCGATAGCATGTGACCCATTAGAATTTCCACTACTACTGCAGCCATCAATCGATAGCGTGATTCCTAACCTTACTCGAGCACTCTGCCCCCGCAAAAACCGATATTTTCAATCGATATCGATCGATAACCTGTGATCCATCCAAAATCTAACTCCTACGACACTACCCGATCAATGTTGCGATTCGCTTAGCAATTCGGGGCCTCTGCACAAAAACCTGTGTTTTCTAAGGAGATTCCAGCGCAAGCCCCGCCCACCCTGACCGGGCCCCGCCCACTACCATACCCTTCTAACCAAGCCCTACCTTCACCCTACACGCCCAAGGGGCAGCTTCCTACCCATCCGGGACCATGCCTTAACTGTTTTCTTGGGTCTACGTAGCGTGCGAGCCCCTGGTTACAAACAGACAAACACACCAAACTGCTGCTTTATATATAAGAGGATAAGGGGCCTCTGAAAGGAATCTATAGTCGTTGAAATAGTGCCAATGCAGCGAAAAAGTACCTTTCGGCGGTACTCGGGCAAAAATCCTCGACGTGGCCATTTTTTAATACTGGAACGTTTGGAGCAGTTCTAGTAAGCGTTAATAGAGCAAATCTTCTAGTTTATGATGACGTATTAACTTTTCGGATTGGATGAGTTTGAACGGAGTTATGGCTTTGGAAAGCGTAAAAACTCGCACTCATCACGAATTTTCCTCGTTAATTTTGCAAAAATCCTCAACGTGGCCATTTTTTGAATACTGGACGTATAAAGCTGCTTTAGCAACGTTTGATAGAGAAAATCTTCTAGTTTTGTCTGCCATATTAACTTTTCGAATTTGACGAAAATGAGGCAAGCTATAATTTGTAAAAACTCGTGCTCCTCGTTAATTTATCTAAATTTGTTATTTCTTATAATTTTGTAATTTCAGTACTGATTAGAAAAGCTCTTCACAAAACTCCCAAATCTGCTTTCAGATTGAAAATTCGTCATATTTGAAGAAAGTTATAATCATTTGAATATTTGTTCAAATTTCAATAGTAAATAAGCTGCTCCACGGTCAACGCCAAAAGTCAGTCAACACACAGCTGGCGAAGGCGGTTACAAGGCTTCTTTCAACCGAAAGGAGGGACGTGTAATATTAAGCGCATACTCTATGTAGCACTAAAGGTTTGTAAGCTTTCAAAGGAAATAAATAAAGAACATATGCTGTCATAGTATGCTATTTTTGGTGGACAGTTTGTCGCTTTTTTCTCCGTTTCTCGTTTGCTCGTTCGATAAGACTCATAATAGTGATCATTCTTTGAATTTTTCTGCTTTGCCTTGAACGACTTTTTTAGTGGAGGGTGGGGTCGCAGAGCTTTTTTATGAACAGTTTTGGGGGGAATTAAACTAAGGTTTTCATAGTTCGGCTTTTGAAGAGGGTCGTTTCATGGACTTCGGCCTCTGGGGGAGGGGGGGGGTCGTATTTCCAAATTTTCCTCGACGCCTCGCTTGACCCTGTCCCGCATCGCCTGCCGATCGGGGCAAGCCGGGGATACCGTAATTTCGTAGCCGCCGTACGCATAATTGACTGTCGCGCGCACAATTCTTCTATGGGTTGCGTACTGCAGTTTTAAGAATTGCTCATTTGTGAGTACATCACTACAAATATGATGTGCAGAATAAAGGTTTAGTGTCGGACACCCTTAATCAATCCCACCATACTTATTTTCAAATGATTTGGTCACGTTCGATACCATGTTTGTTATTTATAGCATCTTAAACAAAGATTTGGATGCTATGTTATATTTTTTACATTTTGCAGATTTTTAGGCTTCGTACTTGAGATTGTGAGCTATTACATTACGTGACACTATTTACCGTTTAAAACTTGATTCATAGATGCTAAAACATTCTGGTCTTAGATGGACGTACCACACTCCAAACCGGCAAATGTTTCACGAAATCGACTTCTTCCTGACGAACTGCTTGCGACTTTTCCATAATGTCGGAGTCATCGGAGAATCACACTTCAATATTGGGTCAGATCATCGCTTAGTTCGAGCAACACTAGTGCTGAAGTTGAAAGAAGAGCGGAGGCGTTTAGCTGCATATCATTCCAGACGATATCGATATGAGCTCTCTGATGAAACACTGAAAGCGCTCGCTCCCACTGTTGACTTTTCCGGAGGAACAGGAAATGTACATACCAGATACGAAAAAGTAATATCTGCAATCCAAACTCTTATAAAAAATGCATCCCAACGCGTAAGGAGTAAACCACGTGAGCGGCTAAGCGATGTTACCATGCGAATGTTGGCGACGAGAAAAGAATTAGGAGAAAATATGACCCACGTGGCTCGGACTGTGCTCAACAAAGCTATTCGCTACAGGAGTAAAAAACGATTACCGTGAATACGCTGCACGTAGAGCAAGAGAAGCAGCCGAGAAAGCAACAAGCATCAAAAGAACATTTGTAAGCACTCGCCTGAAGACTATGATCCCTGAATCTGACGAAAGCGGATGGCACTGTCATACGGAATCGCAAAGATATAGAAGAGGAGATTCAAATATTCTTCCAAAACTTGTTTTCCACTAAGGTGCACGTAGAACCGTACTCGACGTCATTCGAAAGTGATAACGACGCATCTAACAAGGAAGAATGGAGAGTTCTTGAATCAGAGGTAGCACAAGCTATCCGACAAACGAAAAGTGGAAAGGCACCCGGACCAGACCAAAATCCGACCAGAACACTTGAAATGCCTTCTCACGAAGCCATTAGCCGACTTATTTACAGAAATACTTGCATCAAGAACTGTTCCAAAAGATTGGCTTGGTTCCCACACTATCTTAATCCACAAGAAAGGATCGCGTGACATTCTGGCCAATTATCGCCCAATCGCACTTCTATCGGCAATGCTCAAAGGTTTTCTCACGCGTCATCCTGAATCGTATTCGTCAGAACCTTAATATTAGTACGTGCAGAGAGCAAGCCGGCTTCCGCGAAGGACTTTCCACTATTGATCAGATTCAGTGATCACTATGCAACGCGGCGTACGACAAGGCGAAGTCATTTCTCCAACGCTATTTTCTGCTGCTCTCGAACTCGTGATGCAAAGAGTTGAATTGCCCTGCGGCATCGATATAGATGGCGAAAAACTCCAATATCTGATGTTTGCAGACGACATCGTGCTAATCGGTAACGATCCGGGTACGCTCGAGACTCATTGAAGATCCTGAAGGATGTTGCTTGCTCTAATTGGACTAACATAATTATACGTACAAACTGACTCCAGTCATGAGTTAGGCCCTTCTCCTCCTCTAATACTCGTTTGTTTCGAGTTAGATCTCTAATTTGTTGAAGCATTTCCATTGGATTTCTTTTGCGGAACATGTTCGTAATGCTTGTAGGAAGCAAGTAAGAATCATACCTATATTTAATACAAGGAGGTACTTGCTCGCTGAATGAAGCAATCAGCAACGATGTATAGAATGATCTTCTTCGGATCATTACCAACTTGGAGCGTGAAATGAGGTGGCTGATTAACTCCTTCAAACATTCTCAGTAAATGAAGTAAACGATATATGTCAAATTGAGCATTATTAAAACGCTTCAGATGCTCTAATCAAAAAATTCTAATGATTTCTGCAACGATACTTTATGACATGGTTCCAGAAAGTCTATGACCGGGAAAAAGTGGATAGAGATTGACGAAGGAAGGGAGGTAGCTATTAGAGGCGGGTCATGCGCCAAAGTGGGCGAGTTCACCACCACACTCAAAACTCAATTCTGAAAGGTCCTCAAGGGCAGAAAAAGTGAGGAAAGGTCAGAGAAGGACAGAGACTCAATGTCGATAGTGCACATCGCGCGTGCTAAAGTGGGCAGAGTTTATAACAAAACTTAATGGTTCGGCTCTCCCAGAGATTCCAGAATCCACGGGAAAAGTGGATAGAGGTTGGTGAAGAAAAGGAGTTCGAGTGCAGTTGGTGGAAGTGGCATGCGCCGAAGTGGGCGCAGTTTGTGAGGAAGGAGTATAAAAATAATGATGACCCGTGTGTGTTTCGTACCAGTGCGGTCCCGTAAGATGCACGCGAATGCGTGCGCAGCTAAAATGGTTATGATATAATGACAACATGGGTATTGTAGGAATCTAGTGGGCGTCTTTTACAACGGTAGCGTCTGAACGACCTCATCGTGGTTCACACGGTTTAGCTTAAATATAATCGAATACAGATGAAAGCACTGGGTGAGATTACGTTACTGGATCTGCCTGAGGACTTGAAATTTCAACACATGGTTATCACTTGACTTTTGTCTATGTCTTTATTACCGTAACATTTCAGTAGCTCGGCCAAACTTAGGAGCACCATGTTTTACGTTCGATCTTCGTCCTTGCTACTCCCGAGTAAGTTTGAAATCACCCCTCAACTGGTTCTTAAACGAATTCTTCACGGAAAAATCATGATTCTATTTCAGCCATAAATCACTGGCTTGAGACTCATTATCCACGATAAGAATGAAAAAAAAATATTGCTTTTGTTTTGGTAAAAATTCGAAAAATCGAAAGGGCTGCTACGCGTTCAAAGTGCCCACGGACGTCTTTCACAAATGCTGGCGACGGGGATGCTTCCACTTGGTTCTTGGAGTGCCTTCACTAGAAACTCTTTCTGGCCTTCTGCTTTATTGCATTCACATCTTACACTTCTACTCCATCCTATTCTATCGATCGATTTGTCTCTACTCTCCGAAATCGCGCGCTTTAACCCGATTGCGTCGCCTGATACGTAGCCGGCCAAAGGCCAACTTCTTTCCATGCCTCGCCTTTGGCTCCGCCCGAATTACCTTCGATTGTCCATAGAGTGTAGTTTTTGTACGTTTGTTTCTCTTCGGAAACCGAATCTTCATGCGTGAAACTTTGTGTGCTATTTCCAGTGATCACAACTGACATATTCATGTTAGGAAAGAGTGCAAGAATTTTCCGCGGATTTAACCCTTTGACGACAATGCGGATTTGCACGTAGCGTGCTCGTGGGACCACGCCTCTTTTTGGCGCGCCCAACTCTCGCACAAAATGGGGCAAAATTGTCCCTAAAAGCAGTTTTTCTATCAAAATTTTGACTATGACAATAAACAAAATATGACTGCAGTCTTAAGCTTTATGATCATGTATTGTTGGAATTAGAAGTGGAAAGAGAATCTCGGATTTCAAAGGGATGGTGTTTGAAAACTCTAGAAGTTCAAATGTACAGTAGAATTTTTGATATAGTTCAAACTCCTCCTTGTGTCTTAAGACTGTGAAAAGACGTAGAGGTCCTGATCTGTAATTCACCTTAAGCTTAATAATGTAAAACACTAGTTAATACATCGCCGAGCGAAGTGCCATATCCTAAAATTTCATATAAATTAGCTAGTAACAAACATTTCTGCAAAATATGCTAAACATAGGCGTAACGGAGCTTGCTTATAATTACTGATATGTTGAAAATGTTTTAAATGGGTAAAGAAGAAAATTTAGGGTGGCACCCACCATTGGGTGCCATTGTCCCACGCGACGGTCATAGTGGCACCCACCGGTGGGTGCCATTGTCGCCAAAGGGTTAATGACTTTTTGTGGCACTTTAGTTTGCCTGATTTGCTGCACTCTAAAAGAGTTGGATGTGGGGAATACTTCTTAGCTCTTTATGCTCACTATGTAAAGCACTGCACGTGTTGTCAGAACATTTTGCTTGTGTTCAGCGAATGAGCTCTTTGCGAATGAGCAAGTGAAAGAATATGTGTTCTATCCTCCAACTTTTCTAGAATAACATATCGTTATAGAGAAATCTACCCGAAGCATACCAGTATCCAGGTTTACCAGCCACCCGACCAAAACTTACTGCCAGCGTCTCAAAGGTTCTCTTATGGTGTACACTCGATAATTATTTGATGAACTTCCTCAAGTCAGTCACTCCATACTAGCACATCCTACCAATTGAAGGCATGTTCACTCATCAAACACTTCCAAAACTAGCCCACGAAAGCATGTACTACGCGCAAAAAAGTAACGTCAATGGAATGTTGGGAGTAAAATGTGGGGCAAATAGAGAAATGATGCAAAGGTTGCAAAGAACTTAAAGCAACCAGAGCCACACAGGCCAGGATAATATGTGAGAAAATTGAAAGTCAAGTTGTTTCACCATCGAGAAAACGATTTTGGCCTAGAATTTGGCACCCGACTATCATGGCAGAGGAAAATGCGTTCAGACCCATTTGAGTTCACATACACTCCGTTGCAAAACTATACGACATACCCCAAATTTTGAGTTTCTGAAGTTGCGAAAAACTCAGCACGAAAATGGCTAATGCCATTCGATTCAGCGTGTAAAGAAACCTACAATGAGAATCTTCAAACAGATTTGTCAAATTCCAGAAATCTAGGATCAAAAATTTGAAAAAACGGCCGTTGCAAAATTATACGACATAGCAGAAATTTCGACAATTTTTTTGCTTCACTAAAATTTTTCCAAACTACTCCACAGTCGTAATAGCACTGTATTGTAGGTGAGCAGGCCACGGATTCGCCTTGAGGCGCCTTCACCCTGAGGAGCCTATCTGACATGTTATCTACCAATTTTTGTATGCCTAATCCCAGATACGTGCGTAATTTTTTAAGTAGCTTCTTCTGCAGGAGATGCATGGAGTTGTGTCAATACCACCAGGAACAAACACCACGGGTAAGAGTGTCCCATGGGTTTTCCATCGGATTTAGACTTCGCTAACAGGCGGACCATCCCATTGAATCTACATGGTAGGTTTCAAAGCAAGTTGAAGTCGGCTCAGTAACATGTATAACCGCATTGTAGTGTTGAGAAACATGCCGATGATGACGATTCTGCGTAGTAGACGGTAGCACGCGATGATTGAGCCACTTATTGGTAGTCGGTGGGGTCCCTTCCGTTGAACCATGAAGACCACGTCTAGCTTGCCATACCAACTGTAGGTTGTGCAGCGTTACCAAGCTCATCTTCGAGAGGGAGACGGAATTTCCGCTCGAATCATCTTTGCACTAGTGCCACCTATCTGGCCGACTAGGAGAAATACTTCCTTTCTTCGAAGAACTACCTGCAAAACCTAACCACAAATAAGTCGTTTGGCATCTCGCCCCAAGTGCAATCTGTACGAAAAGTCAACAGATTTACCGATCACGATGATGTGCTCTGACACCACGGGCTACCGTCTACTACGCAGAATCGTCATCATCGGCATGTTTCTCAACACTACAATGCGGTTATACATGTTACTGAGCCGACTTCAACTTGCTTTGAAACCTACCATGTAGATTCAATGGGATGGTCCGCCTGTTAGCGAAGTCTAAATCCGATGGAAAACCCATGGGACACTCTTACCGTGGTGTTTGTTCCTGGTGGTATTGACACAACTCCATGCACCTCCTGCAGAAGAAGCTACTTAAAAAAATTACGCACGTATCTGGGATTAGGCATACAAAAATTGGTAGATAACATGTCAGATAGGCTCCTCAGGGTGAAGGCGCCTCAAGGCGAATCCGTGGCCTGCTCACCTACAATACAGTGCTATTACGACTGTGGAGTAGTTTGGAAAAATTTTAGTGAAGCAAAAAAATTGTCGAAATTTCTGCTATGTCGTATAATTTTGCAACGGCCGTTTTTTCAAATTTTTGATCCTAGATTTCTGGAATTTGACAAATCTGTTTGAAGATTCTCATTGTAGGTTTCTTTACACGCTGAATCGAATGGCATTAGCCATTTTCGTGCTGAGTTTCTCGCAACTTCAGAAACCTCAAAATTTGGGGTATGTCGTATAGTTTTGCAACGGAGTGTATGGTCCGACCTCATACCAGATGACCTACAGGACAGGATCAAGCGTCCGTTGTTTCAATTGCCAAGAACTTCACAACCCTCCCCCTCGCGCCCATTCGGGATGTCTCGATACGACCTCTTTCCATCACCATCACCTAGGAGGCCTCCTAACACGACCTCTCATAAAAAACCCAAATACGATCCCCCTCGATGAGAACTGTGCGAAGCGCGGTTGACCCTGCTGCAGTGTTGTAGTTGATGACTACAGAATTCACAGAATATCTGCCACCAGCGAACAATACAGAAGTGCTTGTGGACAATTGCGAAAAAAATCTATTTTATTGATTAGAGTAACAGATACATATCACAACAACTCAACAGCTAGCGAGTGATAACGATATCAACAACAAGCCCAACGAATGCGTATAATGAACACCACGTTGAACATATTATACACCGGATTCAGAAGAAAAGCTGAGACATGATCAGCGAAGTTGCTTAATCACAAAATATGGGGAAACTCTAAGACGAAACGCAGCGAGAAGTGGGGAAACAGTGATAATGTCCACGTTTAGTTCAAGGGGTTAAAATCATGACGAGCAAGATATTTTACTCCTAAATTCTACCTAGTCGCTCTACTTATCTTTTCTACACAATCGTAAAGGTCAAAGCTAAGACGAGGCCATATCAAGCGGCGTTCGAACAACTCACTTCATCGGTCACATTGATCTCGGCAGCAGAACGTGAGAGTAAATTTAAGAAATCGGAATAATTCCTAGAAAACCTCAACGCCCTGAGAAAATATGAAAAAGACTTTGAAACTCTTAAAGAAAGTATAAGTATTCAAACAGGTATTCAAATACCACTACCGTTGGTCTTCAGGCATCATGTTATACAATCCTGAAAATAAATACATTCACTATGTGAATCTTGTTATTTAGTTATTCCAATAAGGGAGCTTTGTGGTGCAACATTCTGCACTGTGGAACCCAATATTGCAGGAGAAGGAAACTGCGGAGTACGTGAATTAAGAAATTCGTTTCTGCTTTCGCGCCCATCCCGCAGCTCTCTTCCCTGAAACTGACAGTACCGTAAGCGGCACCCACAATTGCGCCAATTAACCTTACCCTGATTACAGACCTTCTTTCTGGAAAGAATCACCTCTAGTATTTTTAAGTTTGAGAATTCCCTTCCACGTCAATAGAATCACCTGCCGAATCAGGGTCAACCGTGCGTTGCGCAGATTTCAAAACTTTTATGACCTCCACCCTTTCGGAGGGTATCAGTACGACCCCCTGTATTAGCTATTGTGTCTTTTTACATATTTTAAGCCCATCATGAGTGTATGGGCCGTCACCGAAATGGAAGAGTTGATGGACAGTGGTAAGTCTGCGCTGTCTCGCTCAGTAGACGGGGATCGAGGCAACTTGAAAACCCATTCAAATGGAAGCAATTTTCTAGTAACTTTTGCTTGAAAGAAAGCATGATAGAGAGACTTCTACTTTCCAGAACTTACCATGTTTTCTAAGGAATCCCTAATTTCCTTCTGTTTATAAACTGAATAACTAAACCTTGTAGCAATTACGTTGCAATACAAACCCCTCCATTCAAAAGGTTATATTTTTTTCAAAGCGGTCTCATGAGATGGGATACAAAATTTAAAAACTTCAAATGTTTTCTTTCTAAAAAGTTTTTGAAATGTTGCAAATGTTCAATTCTTCAAAAATCGTCCCGTTGTTCCGTTTTTGTGCACACGCGAGTTTTCGACATTCAAACATTCATAACTTTCTTCATAATCAACTTTTTGCAGATTTCTAAAGCTAATTAGAAACTAGAAGATTAGCGCTTTTGAAAAATCTTCAAGATTTTTTTTTGAATGACCACTCTTTCAAAAAATCGTCCCGTTGTTCCCTTCTCTGTGATTTTTTCACGCCATTCTCCCACAACGTGAGTTTTCAACCTTCAAATGGCCATAAGTTTCTTCAAAGTCGGTACATTGAGAAGCGGTAAAGACCACTGAAATCAACAAGATCAGTACTATATAGCAGATGCTAGATTATCTTGAAAGGAAAACCTTTCTCCTGCCATAGGTTTCTATTAGTACTCCAGAGGTCAATCAGCCGAATTCGCTGCACTTTCCTCCACTTTGATTTGTTCTAAAAGCATGGGAGTTTCTCTGGAAGAATTTTTCGCTTGTGCTCACTGGAACATGACGTATTTTAGTAAGAAATCTCGCTCTGGATGCGCCATTCAATCGTCTGTGGTGCGTAGTCGCAGTGGTAGTTGAAAGTCTGTCCTCCTTTGCCACTTAGCCACGCCTTGGCAGCTTCTAATTTTGTGAATGGTACTTGAGGTTACGACCCCTCCCTTCCATTGACAAATGCGACCCCCTCTTTGTGCTTTGCGCAACGGGCGGTTCACCCTGCTTTGAACCCACGTACCCCTATTCTGGCTACATTCCTCCTGACCCAAGTATTTTGATGATAGATCAAATACAAGTGGAGAGATTGCCTTCCCTTCCCAACTTCAATACCACCAAAGCCCAAAACGTTCTTACGAGACCAAACTTAACAAAAAAACACACATTTCACGACTAATGTTGAAACGGTAAAAAAAAGGTACCTAGATCTACAATCGCAGCAAAGGGGGCACTTCTGTGACTTCTAAACTCATGACAAGTATGCCACAGGCTGGGGGCTCACCAGAAATATTGTTTGTAAAAATGAAGCGCTTACTGAAGATAATTTCTTGCATTTCACACGTCCATGAAGCACGAAAATGAGATTTTTTTCTGAGCGCCTCAGGGAACGTCGGAGAGAACTTTTCACGTCCCAGCGTGAAACGTTCTGTCCAACATTCCCTGAGGCGCCCAGAAAGCGAAATTTTGCAATCTTCCATATTCCGCAAGCACCCACAACACACTAAACCATTTTAAAGAACACTGCGCGTGCTGAAAGAGCTCCTGAGTATGCAGATTTCAGACTGTGGTCCCCCTGAATGTGCGCCTGTCGCAAAGTCTCGCAACAATTGTCGAACCAGGTCTGAGTGTTATGCTGACGCGAAGACCATTCCTTCCATGCCTTTTCATCGTAACCCTATGACAGCTCAAAACAGACAACGTTGACATAGCACCCGTCGAATAGTGATCGTGAGGCTGACGTAGCAGACCTATTTCTCGCGATTTTCTGCAATATAACATTTTCCCTGTTGACGTCAACTTCATCATTAGCATTCTTTCTACATCCTGATGCATCGTAGTTGATCGCAAATTCCTCGCACCACGTACCGTACCAATCGATCGCGTACGTCATAGGAGGACATCAGAACCCTTAGCGCCTTTCCCTTGCAACATCCGGTCATAGGAGTTTCTTGTGCGGTTACGGATTCATTCACCAATACTGTGTCACGCTAGGTCGGAGGAATTGGAGGCTTCTTGGAGTTTTGAGATGCTAAGTTGTCGTATCCTCTGCAGTTGCGGCCCTAGCATCATCCCACGGAAGAGACCTACTTAGTGAGAGATTCCTATGCCTTTAATCAATCGGAGGGCTCCCAAAAGTTTTTCGTTTGATAATTAGCAACTCTTTTCATGTGTGGCTTACTTTTTATGTCTATCATGTTTGCTTTGGTTCGATTATGCTTTTTATCATATGTACCAAAATTTTCATTGAAATGCAAACGAACTATACCTAACAAATAGTGTGTTCCAAGAAATAACGAATATCGGCACATGAATTGAAATATGACTTATAAACCCGATCACATACGACCATATTTTGTGAGGCAAACATCTCGTATAACTCCTGAAATAACTTAGCGTTTGTTAGTTAGTGATATTAGCATTAGCAAATTATCAGACAAACAAAATAATTTGAAACAGCTATTTTATTCAGCCTTAGAGAAAATGGTTCATCAAGAACTACATAAACTTCTACAAAAGCGCTAGTTTCGCAACATCACTGAGTTCGGTTCTTACGGCGCAAAAAAAGGATACAGAACTTCAGAGACAAACTAAGAAACATAACGAATCCTTTCAATCCAGATCACCTCCCCCCTCGAAAAACAGAGACGGACGCGATTTTGTGCCCCCCCCCCCCCGCCTAACCTCACATCAGCGGATTTTGTACTCTCAATGAACAGAAACAGAATGAATGTCACAGAATATTTTCAGCAATGTTCGATGCGTAAAGATTATCTGAATATATTAGGTTGAAGGGAAGTTCTGGCCGTTTCGGACATTGAAGTTCAAATGTGCATATCTCGACTCAAACGCAACGTTTGCGATCGCAATAAAAACCTGTTGGATCTACTCTTCCTTGCGAACATTTATGTGTTTGATCAATCCGTTCACTGGAAGTACTGGAGTTCTAGAGGCGATGAACTCGGCGAAGGTCGTTTCACCATCATGTTAGATTTCGTAGCATTTCCCCTTTAAGGTGCTATCCAGACCGTTGAAAAAGTGGCGGTGAATAGAGGTCTAGGGAGTGGGACGTTTGGGACATAGTTCAGTACTTCAGCTAGTTCTTTTTTTGCAGGGTCGCTTCTGCGGTCAACGGCTGAGGTGCATCGCGGAAAAGAGTCGGCCCATTTATGGCAGCCCTTGCTGGGCGCAAGCGTCAAGATTTTGGGATATTCCGACACCATGCAAAGAATATTGTCCCACTATACAGTTCCGCCTGTGCTCGAAAAGCTGCGCCTGCTGTAGACCGCGTAACAGGCCGAACAACCTTCTCCTCGCGCAGTTTCATCTTTGCGAAATTTTGTTGACCCTAGTCGTGATCGAACTACCTCACCCGAAGTTCGTAGGTTATTGAGAAGAATCCATTCTACATTCACAACTCACAATCCGAACAAACACGGGTCGTTTTCATTGAATGAAAGATTGAGAAGAAAGGCAGACGGCCCTACGGAACCGCGATTTTTCGCGACACCTCCTTATCGTTCCGTGCTTTTTAAGCTATCCCATGTAACTTGAAACCACAAATCATATACGCTCAATTCGGTAGCGGTCTTCTCAACTGTTTCAAGCACATTTGGTTCCATCAAATGTTTCAGGTAATTTTTACCGAAGTTCGACATCCAACGATCACCCTCGCCAACTTCGAGGCTATCGCCATCCCTACACAAGCTTTCCAAACTATCGCTTCATGGCTTATTTTTCGCAAATGCATGGCCAAACGAATAGTTTATATCATGAGCTGATTCCGCTCCTTTCTGCCCTAATTCGAGGTAGAAGAAGAAAATCGTGAGGATTCGCTTGGTGAGCATGTTGCATTCAAGGCTTTAAAAAGTGGGAGTAGTCCCTCTAGAGCAAAGCTTATTGCGATTTGGATAGAGCAAAAAACGCTTTCTAAAGATATGCAACTCGTAGCAGTCTGCCGAAAATTTAGCCAGAAATAATGCCATGAACTTGAACTGTCGAAAACGGCCAGAACTTTCCTTACAACCTTATATAATAGTAGCATTTCGATCAAAATTACGAATAGTGGCAACGAAAAGAGAGCATTTATTCACTTTCCCCGTGAAGGAATTTAAAAGCATTTTACACTCGATTACGAGATTTACCCACCTATCTGTCCATTCCTAGCGCCTGGCAAGCGATTATCAGCTGGCAGCCCATATGGGCTGCCATCGTCCCACGAGCACAATTCCTTGGCAGGCTATATGGGCTGCCGCCGGCGTGAATATGACAATGAAACAACCGGAGCGAAAATACTTTTAACCACCACTGCAGCGAGATTCATCAAATCTCATCATTTTACACGTTCCTTTGGCTAGAATCCCACTATTGTACTCATGAATGACTTCCACGCTTCGATCATTCTCGAAAAAATTTTGTGCTGTTCATGTTCTGTATAATTCACTGCTCAAAATACACGATTCTGATGTAGGCGGCCATGCTCACGTGCCCATAAAGCGCGGCCACCGATGTGTTGAAAACGTCAGCTGTCGCCTTCTTCTACACCTCGCAAAGCTCTGAATATCAGCACCAATACCTTTGTCTGATGAGCAACTTCCCAGGCAGAGCCGATACAATCATCAAGTGAGAAAAATTGAGATTATGTACACAATTAACCAGCTCCGCCGAAATCTCAACATACCTCTGGGAATTCTCCCAGATCCCAGAAATATTTTCGTCCGCGACTTCAAATCCTACTCAAAAGGTGCGTGCGAGTGGGAGTGAGGCATGACCAGATATTTCCCACTGCTCAAATGCCGACCAGGCTTTTGAAAATCTGGTGCCAAGGATGAACAAAGAAAGCAAGACGCGTGAAATCACAAAAAGGTCAATCAAAGAATCCACATACTTCGCTCCAATCTGTTCCAACATTTGGCACCAAACTAAATGTGTTATCTTTGAGCATCTCTTCCATCCCGTTCAAGCGACAATTCAGCTGTGATGAACAAGTGCGTATTGCTGCTCGCAGTGATTCGCAATGAACAATAAAATCGCTCTGAAAAGTCTCCACTGTGAGATTATGATCACAACTTCTTATTCAGTCATACCTTGGCCTGTGTTGCAGATTTGCTCTTCCTTTGTGATCCATCCAAATGCCGACTAGAATCGTGCCTCTGCAATATTCGGACCAAAAGCTGACAAGCAGAAAGAGTCTGCAAGGCTCTTGAGCAAATGATTATCTCGTCTTGAACGAAAAATGGAGTTGCCTTTCTTTCGAATGACGGTAACATAGCTGAAAAAGGCAAATTGAATACATTTTGTCTGTAAAACTATTTGTTGCTACAGCAGAAGATAGTCTTACAGACAAAATATAGTGAAAATATTCATGCTTAAAACAAGGGCTGCGATAGTGGATGTGCAGCATGGAGTTACATGCACCAGAAGAAAAGTAGTCACTGTCGAAAGAAGCGAGGTGTGGTCTATTTGTGGCAGAAGGTGCGCTAGTTGCAGCGCACTGGGCTTGCTATTAGGCGTTTCAGAAAGTTCTGTCGTTTTCTGACACTCCACTTTTGGATGCTTTATTTCCCTTGAAATCTGGGAAAGCTGCAATTGATGTTGATATCATTTTGAAGAGCTTTTCCAGCTCTATCCAATGCTTAGCTCAACTTTGTCCTAAATATTTTCTTATAGCTTTTTCAAAGCTTTGAATGCGGTATACTCGATGAGCAAGTTGGCATGACTTTCTTTTTCTAGCTTTAAATAGACCTGAAAGTGGCGGGAACAGTTCAAGATATTAACGATGCACTTGGCCTAGATTTGCAATAAATGTGCTCAGAAGCAGTAGTTCAAAAAGTTATTGTAACGAAAGCGAGAGCCTTGAATATGATGAGAGTAGTGGTCGGATATCGGACGTTGTCACCGATTAGCCAAAAGTTCTGATTGAAGCACTCGTGCGTAAGACCATAGAGGAGGTTCTGCCCAACCTGGGCGTATATGGTTTGTACAGCCAAGCTATACGGAAGTAGCTGGAAAGTCCAAAAAATTTGATAGGGGCGTGCCGCGACAAATCACCAATTTGAAGGGTCGTCCATCAAATTGTCGCTTGTTTTATGTGATAAAAGCGACTCGTTTCTCTACAGATTTGCGACGTACAATAAAGAGCGGATTCTTCTCTACAGTCCACGAAGCTTTGCTGAATAGATCGACGGCGATGAAGCTCTACAAACTTTGCAGAATTTAAACTGTGCTGGAGGAGGGTTGTGGCAGCTTTCATGGGGTCAGCGGCTGGCCATGTTCTTCAGTATCAGGTGGAACTGTTACAGTGGAGAATCAATCTTTATATTAAGTCAAAAATCATCAAAAACTCTAAGACATGGGTCCAGCATTCCTCATTATAAAGGAACGCACACATCCCTGAAAGGTGTCTTGAACGCACATCGCACGGCCAACCCTTCACAAGTTGTACCAGCTAAACTTCAGTGTTCTAACGATGGTTCAGTGGAAAGTTTATTGGGAACAAAGTCCTCACCACCAAAACGATCTTCAGAGGCAAAACCAATGCTAGCTTCTATGACGAGCTTATATATTGCGTACACATTAAAATCGAAGCGAAAGGAAGGAGGCGTACATTTTCTACGAAAGCATGACAACAAATCGAAATCGAGCTAATGGAATACAGTAAACTGACAAAACAGTCGCGATTGCTCGCGACACTCCCGCCGCCACTAAGCAATAAACAACAACAACATTACTAATTAAGCGATCACTTGCGTGTTATCTTGACGATCTCCGACCAGCTTCTCCGCGCCGCGATGATGCCGCTGCCCTTGAACCGATGACACATCCAGAGCATCACTCTATCGATTCGTCCACAGAACTGACGAGACTGCTTCAACGACAGATCGAACTTTCCGACAGCAGGGAATACGAAGAGGAGCGGGTAGCTATGGAGGTGCAGCTTGATGAACTAGAGACGTCTGACGAAAGGCGAGCAGCGGAATAATCGGACGACAGAAATGAATACGTGGCGAACAGCGGAATAATCGGGCGTCGGAAGTGAATACAGAGGGGGGTAGCAGGTGGTGACGACAAGGAAACGTGAACTGGTTGCGAGCGCAGCCAGAGCACATTTCCGGGGCCGCGGCCGACCATTAAAGCTTGCGCCGCTTGGTTGAAGAAGCAGAGGCCTTGGCTGGGCAAAGGAGGACATTGTGACTCCCGCTGCAGAAAGAGCAGGAAATTCCGCAGTCTTCAGGATGGCGGGGCTGAAGGCATCTGTTGCAGAGACGGAGGTTCGAGGCTTGTACAGCGCGTGAGACTGGGTCTACGAATCTGTAGCATCGCCCAGTAGGGTGATTGTCTTTGTTATCCTCGTACGTACAGAAGACGCAGCTGGATTTGGGTTTTGTTCTCTCTAGCAGAGCGTCCAGCTTGTTGTTCACGATTTCAGCCTGACGGTTAAGTAGGTCTACGATAGCATCGATCTTGGCGTTGAATGACAGAGTGAATATGTTCAGCTGATCCTTAAGATCCTTGACAGCGTCAACCAAGGGCTCAATATGAATAGCGACGTCGACTTCATCCATCGCTCAGGGCGAACAGCGGTACGATGAATGAATGGCGGACTGTTGGAAGAGGCCGAAGAGGGAATATTGTTGATGGCAATGCTGATATGAATCACGTGGGGTATCATCGGGTCGGACGTCATTAGCATGAACGCTCTACTCTGCGCCCCCACGAAACAACAAATAAAGCTTGAATTCAACCGTGGGAGGGCGGCTAGTCGTAGGGCGCTAGCGTCGCCAGCACGAATCTTGCTGGTCGCTAGGAGCATACCCTTTGCAGATGCGCGTTGTGCGACACGCTTAGGTGCCTAACTGATATTTCACAGGTATATTCTCCTTTCATGGACCTCCGACTTTTACACCAAAACCAAATTCATGAATATAGAGTCAAACATGGATGGTGTTATATCTCGTCAATTTTACTGGAACCAGTACACTTCCTTGTCATTTCCTCACCTGAGAGGCTTCCCTCAAACACAGCAGCATTTGGAAGCACAGATACCGTAATGTTTCCACCAGTTTTCTTCGCTGTCGCTAACTGAAAATTGTGGATATGGACATTGCACCGGTTGTACAGAATGTCCCATAAATGTTGCACCACATTTTGAGCTCAAATTCTACAGGTGTTTATAGGTCTTCTTCCGAGATTCGCAGACCTTTTGATCGTCTATACTCTTAAGAATGGCCATTAAATCCACGGCGTACCGCTCGCTACATATCAAATGCGCTCTAAACTTTCACATAAGTTGTACGTCGGACATCCGTATTAAAATCCACTTCTCGAAACTAGGGGGCCTATTGGCGACATGTAGAAGAAGCCATCAATGTAGCTTTATGCCGGCATCGTGCTCCAGAACTCTCAGAAAAAGCATGAAGAAGCGGATCGACTGCGATACCCAAATTGGCTCGGGAAAGGTGACCAGAACGCTGAGATTTCTGAACAAAATTATATGAAGAGTGGTCTTATAACAACTGCTTACATGCCATTGTAAGCTGCAAAAGCGCCACTGCTCAATCGAAACAGAGATGCATCAGAGCAAAACTTTGAAGAGTCTGTGCCAGAATACCGAGAAGGCCACGTGGGCACCATTGTTCGACGCCAAAATAAATTCCCACTGTAGGGCGAAGCCACAAGCTACGCTCCCATGAGATCCTGAGGAAGCCTATGAAAAAGGAAGGAAAATTTGCTTCACTAGCAGCCGAACCTCATCACGATATGGATAGGGTCTCAACTACGATCGTTAACCACCAATGCTTTCAAAAGGAATACAACTTACTACTGGACGTAGCTAAGGGATATCTCGGTGCACCATCTGTTACTAAAATATCTAGCCACTTTGTGAAGGATTGATATTCTTTCCAAAAGGACCCAGCTTCTGCAGAGCAGGCGAAAATTAATCAGGAGCGGTGTTGAGCTACTCTTTTCGATTTCACGTCCTCGAACGGAAGGCTCTCCTATCCCTTGATTCCAACGAGCTGGACAATCCCAGTGGGCGGTGTTAGGGGGGCAGAGCCTGCACTAAAAGTTGCATCAGCATGAATGAGTCGGAGCTTTCTCTGCAAAGTTTCGAAGAGAACACTCCATGATGATTTGCGGGTCGCGAGTTGCATTCTAAGCAACTGGGAGCCATATTCACAGCAGTAGAGGAGCATATCGAATAAAGCCCATTCCTTTCAATATGTAAATGTATGGTCAAAAATTTGTATAATCTATTGAAGATACATTCATTCAGAAAGAAGTTTACAAGTAAAGAAAAGTGGTGCAATATTTACGTCACACTCTGTGTAGTGAAAAAGAACAGCAACTTAGCAAAGGGAAGGCCTTACACGGTACCACCAATCATATGATTCCAAGAAAAACTGCAACATTACTCACAAGGTATTAGCTAGGTGACTTCTAAAATTACTCAGGTCCGCTCCAATTTCTGTGAGCATTTTGCGGCTCGGATTGGATGAAGGTGGAAGAGAAGTATTCGCTAATAACTGTCCTTACCCGTTGTTCTTCCCTCATCGTTAGGGAGTCGTACTTTCACAGAGTCTACCTTTAGCGACAAGACGGATACAGTCACATATTTGTTAATTCACCCTCAGTCCCACTCCTACTCTTCTGCGACAGCAGTTTGCGACAAGACTCCTCTTCAGTCGTACATTCCAACAGCGTTGAATACAACAGATGCTGTTTTCTTCTGATACCGCACTCGACACCATTCGGTAAACATCTATGACTTGGCGTGCGTATCAGGTAGACCACGTACTGATCCGAGCTGTTCATTCAATACGAATCACGGAAGAGCCCCGGTGTTCTGCAGCGCTGAAGAAACACGAGAGATTGTCGAGTGAGAACCATTTGTTGCAACTATAACACTTCTCCTAATAACCGGAAGACATTCGGTAGATTTGACTCTGATCCTCTTTGGTTTCAGCCGTGACTGATCAGGAGCAGGTCTGCGGTGAGCAGATAGGTCTGTCAAGGAAGTTCTGAAATGCTTCTAGGCCTTTGAGGACGACGAATTGGTGGAAACGTTAGCTCAATAAAAGTTTCACTATAAAAAACCTGTTCGGCACAAAAGATTCGAGCACTATCTGTGCAAATTCCATGGTTTCGTGGAAGCAAATGTGGAGAATGCTGCCATCAGCTTTTCCAGCGAAGCTGTTGGAAATTGGAAAAAGCAATGAGCAAACTCGTCGACATCAATCCCACATTTGCAACATGAATGGAGCTATACAGGGTCTGTACATTACAGGATTATTGTGAGAGGAAGCTCACGCAACACGCTGAAGCCTCTTTATAGGGATTCCATGATGCTGCTACATCGTTTTGGTTCCGAACAAGTTCTGCTAGGTGCTCGCTTTGCATATGTTCACCGGAGCAGCATGTTAGAAAGGCTACGAGAGATACGTAATTATTGTATCGGTTCCCCAAAAACTTGAACTAATTGCTTCAGCCACTCGATAGTTGGAATATTTTCTGAAACACTTACGTCCACAGCAGACTGTAGAAGGCACACAATAGGATCAATGAAGCCACCATGTACCCAGCGAGATAAATGTACTGCACTGGGCGACTGCATTACACGACTCTAAAAATGAATACAATGAAGTTTCAGGGTTTTCCAATGTAACGATCACAAAGAAGCTTGTCTGATCAAAGAACGCACGTGAGGAAAATCAACAGCATAGTTACTTCTGCAGTGCTCGAGATGTGCACGTAGGAGCGTCAAATCCGCTCCCAGTTCCTCGAGGCCCGCGCCTTTTGCTCCACCAGCAGAACCAATCGCTTGAGAAATGTAATGTCTAAGACGCGTGAAGTCGATCTATAATAGGATAGTAGTGGCATGCTTGACCCTCAATCATGCAAATCAAATGACCCACAAACTCTTTTTGTGTGCTTGTCCGTAAGCTCTCGATCTCTTGCTCTATGTTTTTCTCAAAGGATGGTATTACTGTGAGATCGCGATTATCGCACAATGAATCCCACTCTGAAAACTACTTCGTTGATGACGGAGTTTACGATAATAAGACAGCCCACTATGAGTCAAGGTAGAGAGGTTCAGCGATGCAGGGACGGAGGAAAAAAATTATAAAAACAGCCTAGATCCCGAGAGGGATACCTTTTGCCCGTTGATCTGCGCGCTGGGCATGTCCCATCGGTGCTGACTTTATCAACGCTAACACTCTCTATGAGCGGCTAGAGCAGACGGCGAGGAGGTGGGGCGGGGAGTGACGATAACGGCACGTAGACGGTCACGCTCGATGGACCTGGGCATATCTTTCACCGCGAAATGCGTGTCGGTCTCCACTCTTAGTAGGTCCGCCCGTCTCTCCACTATATGAATTTCCTCTTCTTCAACCTCCGCCCTTATCGTGGAAACCTCCCCTAGCATCCTGATATCCTACCTAGATCGTGAAGTATTCTAGCGAACGAAGAAAACTTGCCTATTGTGTCGTCACTGCCGTGCAGAGTACTAACAGCCTCATCTATATTATCGATGGCGAAAAGCGCTGACAAATATCGATGAAGTTCGTTAGACGCAATAGACTGAAAGTCGACAATGTACAATGAGCAACCTATCAAGCTATCTTTTTGAAAAAAAACTGTAAAACGTTCACACCATGGCAGATTTTCTCATTTTATTCGCAAGGGCAACCAGATTTGGTACTTGCATGAAGGCGCCGTTTCGGTAGGCACCAATCAAGGCTTCGCTGATCTGAACAATTAATAATCAAAATTAAAAGGTTTTGAATAATAAATTGCAAGATATCCGCTCATGGGTCCTTACCTTAAAGTCCTGCAGCTGCTTAATGATTAGATTACAGGGCATTTCTATCGGCGGAGACAGTAACTAGAAACTCACATACCGTGTCTAGAGAGAGCCTGACTGACTATTAGGTCGTGAAGAAAGTTCTTGCGCTTTTCGGTGTTTCGTTTTTGAACGCTTTATTTTGTTACGAATTCAAGCAAGCTGCCAATGAGCTGTATGTGGTTTTGAAGAGCTTTTCTTGTTCTATCTAACAGCTAGGCTAGCTATGTTCCTTATTATTTAGTTGTCATTTTTTGAAGCCTTGAATACGGCATACTCCAAGAGCAAATTTGCATGATTTCCTTTTTCTAGCTCAAAGCAGGCCAGTATGGAGAGGAAGCAGGTCAAGATATTATAGATGCACTTGGCTGAGATTCGCAATAAATATGGTCTGAAGCAATTGTTCAAAAAGCTTTTGTAAGAATAGCGAGAGCCCTAAAGATTGTGAGGGTGGTGATCGGAGATTGGACAACGCCAACGATTAGTCGAACGTTCTGGTTGAAGCACGTTTGCACAAATCTATTGAGAGGGTTCCTCCTAAACTAATCGCACTTGCATTGTTTTCTTGTTGTACGGGAAGAGCTGGAAAGTCCCAAAAATTCAAATAGGGCGTGCCGCGACAGCTCACCATTTTGAAGGGTCGTTCGCCGCGTTCTAGCTTGTTTCATGCCATGAAAACGACCTGACTTTTTGATCATTTGCGACGCACGACAAAGAACGGATTCTTTGCTACAGAATACGAACCTTTGGTGAAGTGATCGACCGCGATCAGGCTCTACAAACTTTGCAAAAGTGAAACTTCACTGAAGGAAGGTTGAGGTGACTTTCATAAGGTCAGCGGCTGGTCTAGCTTTTCGTAACCAGGTGGATCTGTTAATGTGGAAAAAGTACTCCTGATAATGTGTCAAACTACTCCTAGAACTCTGGCACATATGCTCGAAATTCCTCATTATAAAGGAACCGGCTCGTCCCTGACAGGTAGCTCGGGCCGACTGGAGCTCGTCCGACCCGACCCACACCTTCGTCCGCAAGCCCCACCCTCCGCTGTCGGTTGCCACGTGGCGCTGCTTGAAAAGCGCGGGCGCATTTGAGGCAGCGGTCCCATTGCGACCCAATGTCATTGGCACTGGAGCAACTAGAGTTAGGTTCGTGAAACTCGTCCAACGCGCCCCTTCTCTATCCCAAGGTGGAATGCGGCTGAAATAGGGAGGTCTCTGTGCGGGGCGTAATCGGTGGTTTCGTTTGCTTTCCTTCTCTTTTCCAGACCACCTCCCACCTCTAGCTTCATAACTGAACGCTTTTCCACACCTATTTTATCCCGAATCTTGCCTTCAACATACAGTCCGGCCACCTAAATGTGGTCGAATTCTTTGTGAGAATCCACCAAAACAATAGGAGGACCCTTCAAGCAAATGGATCAATGACAACTCTAGGGAGCTTATGCGGCAAGAACAATGACTTGACTAATGGTGTTCGTTTGGGACACATGGTAACCAAGAGGACAGATGATGTAAGTGAAACATACCTCTTTCTCGGCTTGTTCGTAGACGTCGACCATCTCGGTATAATGAACAATTCCGACATTGAATCTGAAAACATGGTTCGTTTAGAAAATACAATTTAAAGGTATTATTCGGAGACCACAGCTGAGAGCGAAAACCAAAACCGAGGGTTCCGGATATTCGGTGATTCAGGAGGCTTGTAACGCAATGATCAGCAATGAGAGCCTATGTCAACGAAAGAGCATCCCCCCTAGCTTGAGTCGTTTGGACACGGTGCGCACACGAAGGTAGCGTGAATTACGATGTTCTGCTGTAGTCACGTACAATGCGCGACGCATTGACGCGCTGAAACGTGTGCTCGCCTCCCACTTTCGTTTTCTCTGCGCTCTCTCAACGAAGAGAGAATGCGTCGAGCAAACTCGCCAACTATACTGAGCGCCGTTCATGTAGGAGGTGGAGGATGGCACGCATGTCGGATTGGCCTCGCGTAGGATGGGGCGGCACCCGGGATGACCTCCCTTGGCACGCTTCGCGCGAAGGTCAAGGGTAATTCACGATTTACGCTCCACCCCCCCCCCCCAGGGTCAATCCTATGTTGCGACAAGTACCTAACGGGGGGTCGTATTTTGTTGCGTTTGCAGGTAGGTGAGGGGTCGTATTCGATGTAATCTTAGAATTTAGGGTGCGTAGTGTGAAGGAGCGGGAAAACGGCAAAAATTTTGTCGTTTCACTGCACGTATATACCCCCCACTCGACGGCTGTTCTGAAGGGAAAAGTGGGTGGAGTTGGGTGTGTCGACTGTTCTCAGAATTAACACATTGACGACAACGCGAGTTTTGGCTTTTTTGGCCACGTGGGACCGCGGCGATTTTGCGGGCGCGCTCGCCTCAGGTCGTTCAAGCAGATTTTGAGTGATAAATACACAATAATGATCAATTCAAAACCAAATCAGTAAATTGTAATGAGCACAACCTACCAGGGGTACAGTAGTGGAATTTCGATCGAAAGACATGGAATAACAATGAAAAAGCGAAATTTGTCAGAACTAGCTGCAATGGACCTCAAAAGCAATTTTACGTTGATTATTCCAATCAAAACACACATATTGTCATCCCTAAGGTTCCGTATCTACTTCTACTACTATTTAAATCTTCACATTCATAAAAAGAAAAAGTAAACGAAAAATTTATTGAAATGAAGATTTCGTATGGTTCAGAAATCCTCCTCTAAATTAAAGCATACGTGACCATTCTAAGGGCCACTATGTTTGTAGCTACGTCAAGGTCTCTTCCATGGAATGAATACAAGAAACTTCTAAAGAATCAGGCGTGCGCGAAAAAAATGAGTGTAATGGGTGCGGGATATATATCCCGCACGGTCCGACATGGCCTGCAATGCGCGGGATATATATCCCCCGCGTTGTCGTCAATGTGTTAACACATTCACGCCGATGGCCGCCCATATGGGCTGCCAACAACATGCGCTCCTGGGACGATGGCAGCCCATATGGGCTGCCAACTGATAATCGCTTGCCAGGCGCTAGGAATGGACAGATAGGTGGGCAAACCTCGTAATCGAGTGTAAAATGCTTTTAAATTCCTTCACGGGGAAAGTGAATAAATGCTCTCTTTTCGTAACCACTATTTGTCGTTCTGATCGAAATCCTTATATGTTTAGATAATCTTTACGCATTGGACATTGCAGAAATTATTTTGTGACATTCATGTTTTTGTTCATTTACAAAACAAAATCTGCGGTTATGTGGTGAGGCGGCGGCGCCCACAAAATCGCGTCCGTCCCACGCGACCGAAAAGTGGAAAAGGGGCGTCGTCGTGAATGTGTTAGATACTATAGAACAGCCACCATGATGGCGAGGGTAGTGAAGGGGGGGGGGAGTCGTGAAATTTTTGGTTGGAGGGAGGGGGTCGCAAAAAATTTCCAAAAAGTCGGGATGGTAGGACCGACCCTGCCCCCCCCTCCATGAACAGACATATTGATTATTTTTTTCGAGCAAACAATATTGCTCCATTCCGACACTTGGTAATGCAAGGTAGCAAGACCAACCATTTTCAGGTCTTCCTTCATTGTGTTGCTGTCATGGCAGAGCAACCCAAGAATGCCCACGTAAAGGAGCTGCTGCTGAGAAAATTGAGATCGCCCTGCTCTGAATAACGACGCCAACTTTGACCTGAGCGACACACTTCGCTCTACTTGACTACGTTAACGTTAATGAAAAGAAAACGAGGAATGAACTGAACAGACATATCCGTAAGGTCTGGAAAACCTCTGGCAAACTGAAGAATATTTGGCCTTTCTGTGAGCCACGTGGTATTTAACACGTTGGAGACCGCGCATGTTTTACGTTTCTCGGCCGCCTGGGACTTCAGTGGATTTTTTAAGAGTCTTATTGAGCAAATTGAGAACAAAAACCTATTCAGTGATCTAGACGAAATCTTATTGCATGAAATGGGAAGAAGAAACAAAAGAAAAACTGAGTGCTTGTTTCCAAAATATGGGTCGTAGGGTACCACACGGTTGACTGACTGCAGCCCATATATGGGCTGCATGGGCTCCAAAGGGTTAAGTATTCCAACGTATGGTCTATAGAATGAGTACAAAGACCTTAGGAATAAGTCGCACAAGCGCAAGAAAAAGGGATGACTTGGGTGGGACGCGTTACCGCGTCACAATGTCCCACGAGGTGCGCAAAGTGGGACGCGTTACCGCGTCACGCTGTCGTCAACGTGTTAATAGAACCAACCGACTGAACACTACTGCTATCATTTCTGTATTGTTGTTCATATTCTCGGCTAGAACTGCATATTTGACATCCTGCCCTCTCAAAACACCTTCGAAGGATCCCGTTCGAACTCATGGGGAGATGAGGCGCCTTAAGGCGTTCCTAGGTCTAAATTGGTGCTTACATGGCAAAGGAGCCACCCTGCATGGAACCCTGCTACAACCTATTTTAATACACTAACGCCTAGGAAACTTGTGTTATCAAGAAATCCATGTAGCTCTATTCACAATTAAAAGGCATAAAATTTACCTCCCACAAAGTTCTGGCAAAGGAAACATAATGTAGCCGAGGGTATCTCGCTGCACAGATTTGATATCAAGAGAACGAGTAAGAGCTACCAACCGATACATGCAGCCTACAAAGGGGAACGACATCAACAAAGAGTAAACGCCTTGCATTACGAGAAAAAATGAATACTGTAAAAATTTTAACTTACCAATGTGGGAGTATGCGCGACATAGCACAAGTTTGCAGAAGGGATCCGTTGGATACTCATTCGATGTCCACTCAAGCAGCAAGATCATCTCATAGAAGGATTGCCAATCATCTTAATATCTGTTTTGTATGTATGCGAGAAAAAAATTATATATGAAGAGATTCATTCATTTAAATAGCATAAGCGTAATTTCTTGTTAACTTTTATGTGAGCTTTCCGCTGATCAATATGGCACTATTAAAGAAATCCTTGCTGAAAATCCTTGCTTTTTTAACGATGTGAATATGTCAGTTGTGATCACTAGAGACAACAAACAAAGTTTCCACGCATGAAGATTCAGTTTCCGAAGAGAAACAAACTTACGAAAACCACACTCTATGGACATCGAAGGTTACTTGGGCAGAGTCAAGAGAGCATAGGAAAGAAGTGCGCACTGGGGCGGCCACGTGTTGGCGACGCATCAAATGAATCTGACGAAAACGATCATCTGGAGAATATAGACAAAACCTTCGATAGAATAGGATGCAGCGAAAGTGTGAGATGTTGTTATAAGACAGAAGGTCAAAAAGAGTTGCTACCCACGGCATTCAGAGAAGCGAGTGGAAGCGTTCCCACCGCCACAGTTGTGACAGATGCGGCGGAAATTTGAACGCGCAAAAGTCCTTCCATTTCTCAAATTATTTATTATTTATCATCCTTTAATACTTGGCTCGACCTCTCGATGAAAAGGACGCTCACTTTCTTCACAGATTTGTTGCATGAATTTGCAAAACCTTGCACGATTGCCTAATCAAAAGCAGGGGCCGCGATCACATTTTAGAACAATTCTGTTCGTTCGGTAGCAGGCTACTTAACACGTTGGCGACGATGTCGGTCAATGCTGACCGACAGGCAGTCTGTCACATGGGACGATGTCGGTCAATGGTGACCGACAGCTTGAAAGTAAGCAAACTTAGATGGAACCCGCGACTTTTCTATTTCAACGTTTACTTCAGTGTCCTAACTTACTACACTTGTCTGCGAATTATGATCTTTCTAATTCCTGGGAGTTTTATTCTGAATTAGTTATCAGTGGCAGAAACGCGCTGTCAATTGAATCACAACCACAAAGTTCCCACCGTCAGCAAACTGGAAATCTCACTAAAATTGTTCATATCGACCTTTACTAATTAGGTCACCGTCAGTAGAATGTCCATTTCTAGCCTTAGGTTCCCATGATGGTCAAGTAGGCTCAGTCTTACTCATAGGCAGGACAAAAGTACCTATCCAGTCCATCAACTGCCAAATATTTCACAAACAAGTTTTTTGACCTTGAAATGACTCGTTTAAATCTCTTATTCGATCATGAAGAACAAGATAACAGTCAAACAAAAGCTCATTCCGTCAGGTACGCAAAGTTTTTTGCGTCGTTCTTGAGTGAAAAATTCGAAGATTTCAGATGTGATCAGGATACCAGTACCATCTAAAGGAAAGCTCATATTAATAATAAAAATGAAGAATGCGTGAAATTGCGCCTTCAGAACCTATTCTAACCTGAGGTTTGAAAATGCCAGGCGATGTCACTGAAATTTCACCCAGCATTCAGTAGTAACAACTTTTCCTTGTTTCTAAACGTGTCTGGAGTACTCTAGTCAAAGGTTTGTGCATTTCGAGATTTTACAGAGCTACAAAATAAGTTTTGCCCTGTTGTTACCGGCGCTTTGCATGCAAAAAACGCCTCGTCCCATGCGCGCGACAAGGAAAAAATCGCTCGTCGTCAACGTGTTAAAGAAATTTTCCACGGAAAGGCAGATCATTCTTATCTGTTAGGTATGATCATTGAAGACCGTGTGCAAAGTTTGGAGCGAAAAGAATGAAATACCCAAAAGATACAGCACCTGGGAAGGCTCACCTGTAGGACCGGAATGGACCAGTGGGCGGAACCGGAAGTGCTTTTGTGACGAAGTGCATGGCAGGTGCGGATCCACGTGCAGTTTATGGGAGGTCCAACATGAATCCTGTTCACGCTTTTCGACACGTTTGCACGTGTTGACTCCACGCCGCTAACAGTTGTGGAAGTTTTACAGCGGGAATTCAAATTTTCATAGTCGAACTGGTTATCATAATTATTATCAAAACCATCGCTTATGTTCCGTTCTTTTTGCTATCTTCATGAGGCAAGGGGCCTAAGGTGTTTTTTTTTCTGTGGAATGAAGGACGGAGTTTTTCCGTGGAAGACTCCTTTCAACTAAAGGAGTCGTGGCATTGTCGCAACAGAAATGTGTATGACAAAAGCTCTAACGCCTTTCATCTACCGCTTTAGCATTTATATTTTTTCCCTTGCAAAGTTTTCTCTCGCACATCCCCTCTCCTGGGCGCGCTGTCTGTCCGCCGTATCACGACCCACTAATTTTTTTTCTTTGCTTTTTTCTCCACTGAGGGTCATCTTCGCCAGTGTTTTCATTTTTAAACCGAATAACACACCAATTTGATCGCAACCCGTGTTCTAGAGTACAGGGTGGCCTATGTATAGGACGCCATGTTTTGTGTGTAAAAGCCAAGAAAGAGACTCGATCAGGAAACCGACTTCACACAAAGATAGAGTTAAGCTATTTGATCACTTGTGCAGAAGGTGCTTTGAATTTGACGACTCTAATTGGGAGAGGCCTTCTGATCAGCAGTGCGCCGCAGGTAGCCAACGGTGATGTCTTCTGAAGCGCTAACTTCAGAGCACCCACCGAGCTGGAGAAGTCTTATGAGGTCTTGCTCTACAACATCCTCACATAGAGGAGTCCATCGGGTTAAGGGCCTGAGAGGAAGAAGGTCACAATTCCTTGCTCCAGTGGCCCGGGAAGTGAGCGCCCAGGATGGCTTTGGTCGATTTGAACGCGTATTAGGGAGCCCAGCTTCATTGAAGAGCAAACGATCATTGAGCAAAATGCTCGTAAATCCAGAACAACATACCGTACCTCATTAAAGTCTTTTGCAAGACCTTCGAGTTAATTTTAACATTTGTGGAAGATGAACTCCAATGGAGCTGCACTTTTGGATGTTACCCCGTCACAAACTACCACACCTTCGGGAGAAAGTCTGTTGTAAACTAGACGTTATCTCGGAGACTTGCTCTCACTTTTTGGCAACAACTGCCTCTGACTTTGGTGGTCGCAAAGAAGTTTAGTTCGAAAATTTTCTCATTAACCCAATCCGTAAGAGAGATGCGGCGCACCTCGAGCTCGTGCAGAAACTTTTTGCATTTTATCAGTTGAATCTATTCGGGTTGCTCCAATAAAAACCAGCATAGAAAGAGTCGGTAACCCTTCAAATAATGATTGCTTCCCAAGATTTTCTGGAAGGAGTGACGGCAGATCCTGAGATCAAAAGCGATGTGACTCACGCTGGCTTCATCGTTGTGAGCCATCCTCTTCTAGGTGATTGCCCCAATCCTCTGAGTGTGCACAGTTCTTGAACTTCCACTTTTCGCAATCCCAGAGACGTGTGCTTGAACCTTGAGAGCACCGAACATGTTTCAAAGAGTTGAAGAGGGAATACCGAGTCGCTTTCCGAAGTTGCAATTTCAGAGACCGTCATTGGGCAGCCTCTTGGTAATGGGTCGATGCAAAAAAATCTTCATGGCGAGAGTTCAGATGAACTTTGGACCAAACAACTTATGGTGCTTCTTACATAGTTTCAAAGCTTTCGAAGAGTTTCGAAACACTCTGAAAATACTCCACGGCTCAGTGCCAGCAAGCGGTCAAAGCCGCGTCCTATACTTTTCGGCCACCCTGTAATCACAAAATAAGATAGAATAAGCATACCATGAACTTTCCACTCATTCCAGAGGATAGCAGCTGCCAGCTGGGCCAACGCAGTTCCCGCCAATTGCTCTCGATTAGGCTGCAATAAGTTCACACTCAACAAAACGATAATGATGATGATGAATTTTCGTCACCGTAGCTTGAATAAAAACCAACTACCTTACTCATGGCGAAAAAGTTTCCAACACACTTGATCAAGGGTCTTACGTTTGTTGCAAAAAAAGAACCGATAGTTTCGAGTTTGTTTAGTACCCATAAATGTGGCCGCAAAGATGTCAGCGCCGCTACCAAACTACTCCAAAGGAATACACTGGAAAAACATCCCCACTACAAGATCGAGTGTACCAAAATGCTCGCTACAGGGCGAGGCTCTACCTGAGACCAGCCAGTTTATGCAGACACCCACTTCACCACACTGATCTGAACGCATTCAACTTCAATTCAACTTTCGCGCATCAACTCTTGACTGTATAGGTCCAGCTTGCAAGCGTGGCCGCTTTAATTTAAAACCGTAGATTTTGAACGGTGAACATAGAAAACGTGGACGGCACCAAGTAATTTCAAAAATGTTCAGTACGTTAAACTTATGGGAAGATATTACCCATCTACGAGAAGAAGAATTCTGCAAGGCGTGTTGTGGCTATTCGAATTTTTAACGCGGTTGTTTCAGGGATGCATTTACCTTGCCATTCGTGGTTTGCCTTTCATTCGTCCTACCCTTTTCTTACTTTATCAAATTGACCAATAAGTAGTGTCACTTCTTTCAGATGGAAAATTTTCTGCTGAAATTCTAGGTTTGTATGCTATCTTATATCTTTTACGTTGCTACGGCAAACGCAAGGAAAAAAGAAAAATAACTATAAGAAATAACATGAAAGCCAAACATGAAGACAAGCAAGTAGCAAGTAAGAAATTAGCCAAAACTAGTATGTCGGTCCATAATTTTTGAGACACTTTGGGTGTTTTCGACTTAACACATTGACGACAACGCGGGGGATATATATCCCGCGCATTGCAGGCCATGTCGGACCGTGCGGGATATATATCCCCCGCACCCATTACACTCATTTTTTTCGCGCACGCCTGATTCTTTTAGAAGTTTCTTGTATTTATTCCATGGAAGAGACCTTGACGTAGCTACAAACATAGTGGCCCTTAGAATGGTCACGTATGCTTTAATTTAGAGGAGGATTTCTGAACCATACGAAATCTTCATTTCAATAAATTTTTCGTTTACTTTTTCTTTTTATGAATGTGAAGATTTAAATAGTAGTAGAAGTAGATAAGGAACCTTAGGGATGACAATGTGTGTTTTGATTGGAATAATCAACGTAAAATTGCTTTTGAGGTCCATTGCAGCTAGTTCTGACAAATTTCGCTTTTTCATTGTTATTCCATGTCTTTCGATCGAAATTCCACTACTGTACCCCTGGTTAGGTTGCGCTCATTACAATTTACTGATTTGGTTTTGAATTGATCATTAGTTGTGTATTTATCACTCAAAATCTGCTTGAACGACCTGAGGCGAGCGCGCCCGCAAAATCGCCGCGGTCCCACGTGGCCAAAAAAGCCAAAACTCGCGTTGTCGTCAATGTGTTAATCACTTATATTATTTCCCTCATGTATAATGGTGTACATCACCATTACCATCAACATGTCACCAATGCGAGGGTGGGTGTTCAATGTCTCTCTTATAGAATTTCATAGAGTTCTGATCGAAGAAATATTGGATGTCGATTTTGACTTTATGGTGATTCAAGTGAGATTTCTTCTCCAGAAGGTGATTGAGAGAGGAGAGCGGATAGTCGTTCGAGACGCGCGTACATGTCCATAATGGTGCAAAGGATTGGAGAACAGCGATTTTGGAAGCGGCAAAGGAGATTTCAGATAAAATGTGGTTATTAATTTATTATTGCTAGTTTTTAGACTTCTGACTCCTTGGAACAAAACAAAGTGAATTGATGCTCATATTTATTATTATTACTATTGCTATTATTATTATTATTATTATTATTATTGATTATTATTATATTATTATTAGTCACTACACTTTCTAACTAGGTTAGAAAAATCAAGTGAAGGAACACACAAAAATAGATATCCAAAATATGTTCAAATCTCATAAGGAACTATATAGACTTATTAGTTATGTATCTAGACATTCTTCTACAATACGAAGCAATTTGTGACATAGGCGCTTTTATTTAATACGCTGAAATGGTCCCCCGTCAACACGGCCCGTAGAGGCCCCTCCTGTAAATTCTCGCTCGCATCAAAAACAAACGTCTATGACAGTCATCGTACGTCTAAAAAGAGTGGTCCCTGTATCATAAATTAGAACTTGATGACACCAATATCGACACTGTCATTTCTTCCATAGTTTGATCCCTCTTCTTCTCCCTATGTCTCTGTTCGCCAACGCCCCTCGTGTACTCTTGAGTTTCATCAGGAAGCGTAATCAAATCTGACACAATAAAATAGATATATCGGAATCCATTGCAGACCAACCGCATCGCTCCCGCTTCAATATCCCATTTTGCATTTTCTGTCGCTGCGAGGCTGTACATTGTCGTTCCTAAGCAGCTGCCTCGCGTACGCATGGAGAGGCAGCGACTGCGATAAGTTCATGTTAACTATGTTTTAGGCGTGTATATCATACTAGAGGCAGAACATTTAGAGGGAGGAGTATGATTTCCAACGCATAGCGAGAAAGATCAATAGTAACACAATGGAAAACGATACAGCTAAGCACTGTAAAAGATTTATCGTCAAATTTCATTGTCCGGGATTATGTGAGACGATGAAGTTGTCCTGGACAATATGTGATTATATGTGAGTCCTCACTGCTCCAGTGAAAGGCTTCCGCTAAGTTAGTAGTCCTCAACTCCTTTACACCCCACTTGCACCAGATATCTTTGAATGGCCCGTCTAGCCAATTAGCCTTTAGGTAGTCAAGGAAATCTTGACACTTCCTATAAGCGTCGTGATTTCGGGGTACTGGGGGATTCTGCAGGGCTGGGACTTCGGGAAGCAAACCTGGCGGAAGAAATACAACTCCTGCAACACCTACATTATTCATATAAACAGACAAAAAAAAGTTTGCGCTACCTTTGATAGTCTGCCCACCATTCTAGGATACGGTCATCCCTTTCATGCCCTTGTATGTGTCTTCGCAACGCCAACGTGTCCCGTTTCTGTTCCACGCTTGAGCAAGATGGAAGGAACATCCTTCATTCGATGCGTTTGGGAATACTCTTTCCGCAGCATGGATTGCAGCCCTCTCAAAATCGAGAACGATACGGCGAATTGTCGCACCCCGCACATGTTTCTTTCACATGTTCAAAAATTTTCTTATATACAGCACGAGTTTTCTTCTCCGAAATGGCGAACAGCAGAGGGACTGCTACTTCGTGACTACACACTCCGTGCACAGAATAGAGTTGGGCATGGCGACCCAAACTTTTGGGATGCAAGGAATGCATGCCGTCGGCAACGATTGCATGTAATCCACTCTCACGAGCCATCTGAAAGTGCATCATGATCCTGGCGGGACTCAATAAAACTGTGCAGTAATTAAGCAATTTCTGGTCCATCCAAGCCTCGTCTCCGACTTTCTTTTCTCTCGTCAACTGGATGCAGGCAAACTTCTCCGTTCTTGGCTCGCTCGTAATTTTGAGACCGCATAGGCTGCCTGTTGCGTGCCCGGAATCCTGTAGAGTAGAACGTGGCGCTCCCTTGTTGACTTGCAAAGGATCTCTCCCACGAACCGTTCTGGTTGCAAGGGTGGTCCTCTTTGAACGGTAGCGGGCTGGGGAGACTGGATGGTTGCAGATTCGTGGTGTGAAGCAACAGCGGAAAGTGTAGATGGGTCATGCGGTT
This sequence comes from Ostertagia ostertagi, assembly GCA_036418205.1. Taxonomy (NCBI): domain Eukaryota; kingdom Metazoa; phylum Nematoda; class Chromadorea; order Rhabditida; family Trichostrongylidae; genus Ostertagia; species Ostertagia ostertagi. The sequence continues at coordinate 31,780 of MU868456.1, read as the reverse complement.
GAATGGGGCTTTCGAGTACGAAATATGAAGGCGACGGTGTTGGCAAAACAATCTCAGGTGGGGCAGGACATACGAAGCATGAAGGGGAAGGTGCTGACGGAAGGGTTTGGGGAGGAGGTGGGCCTTCGAAATATGAAAAGGAAGGTGCCGGGATTGGGGCTTGGGGAGGGGCTAAGGTGTCGAGGTAGAAGGGCACGGCGTCAGCAGATTGTGGGTCGAAGTGGGAGAAATAGGTGTCGGAGAACATGGCAGCACAGTGGTCTGGCTATTACAAACAGTCGCTAATGAGTGCTCACTTACCTGCTTAAATGACCGCGAATGACCTCTCAAGAGGGTGTGAAACTTGGCCTGGAGACTTTCTAGGTCATATTTGAGGTGTGAAAGGTCAACAAGCACATCACAACAATAATAATAATAATGAATCATAATAATAATAACAATAATAATAATAATAGCAATAGTAATAATAATAAATATGAGCATCAATTCACTTTGTTTTGTTCCCAGGAGTCAGAAGTCTAAAAACTAGCAATAATAAATTAATAACCACATTTTATCTGAAATCTCCTTTGCCGCTTCCAAAAATCGCTGTTCCTCCAATCCTTGTTGAAACATGGACATGTACGGCGCGTCTCGCCCACCAGATAGCTGGCGCCCAATCGCCAGCCAGCACTAATTAAGTGCCAAGATTAGAGGTCACTTCGCACCTAGTCGCGACGCAGCACTAATTTAGGTGCTAAAATTTCCATTCGCACCACTTGATACACACCCAGCCTTAGGAACCCCAAAATGAAGGAAACTTCTACATCGGAGTGAAACTTTGCGTGTAAAGTTGTTTTGCACGTTTTCTATGCACTTGCATCCATTTTCCTGATGGGGTGAAAATCGGTAGCGCCAGCCTCAATAAGGGGGCGGATATATGTCATTTAAACCTGGAAAAGGATAGATTGATTCGTCGAGGAGAGTCCCTTGAAGATATAGGACGTTCGCATGAGCGCTACGTTATATCGATTACGTATGTGCATGGAGAGGTCAAGTGTATTGGTGTAGGGAAAACCAAGTTCCCTCACTCCATTTACAGGTAAGATTGTGACTCTATCTAGTCCATATAGACAGAGAGCGAACCCAATTCTCGTACGCGTTGTCTTATGAAGCTGTCAGCGTTTAGTTCAGTAGATGCGAAGGTTAATAGCTCGCTAAAGGCCGTCCATATCCTTAGCTTGAATTATAGCTTCACAAATCTTAAAATCATCAGCAAAAATCTTGGTTGTAACATCAAATAACCATAGCTGGGAATCTCTGCAGTGAAAATATTGAACAGCACCGGTGAGGTCCCCCCCCTCTGCGACACTCCACTAAGCACTCTCCAACCTCAAATTAAGAGAGCCTACTCGGACCTGGAAGGCGGTGTCAGAGAGAGAAAATTCGATATAATCTAACAAGAGCAGGGTGAAAATCGAATATCCCTAGCTTCCAGAGCAGTGTTGTATGCGATACTCCATCAAACGCTGCAAAATCAAAATATATCACATAACATCATATTATCAGATTATTATCAACCAGTTGGCGCCGCACGCGTAGCGCGCACAGCAGAGTTCTGCGCCGATATGGGTTGATGCGGCACAAATTTTCAAATTCGGAACGTTAAACTACGGATCTTTGACTTCTAAGCTAGATTATATCCGCTCCATCCACCGATGGCTTCTGAACTCTTCCTCCTCGTCAACCATTTTCCGCTTTTTTCCGGTCTCCGGACTACCTCTACTCCGATTCATGAATCCTGTGGTAAACTCCGCTTATTTCGAAGCATGTCCCACCCACCCTTTCCTTCCTTGTCAATCTCTTCCACGTCTTTTTCCTGGTCA